>JASDQU010104429.1:461901-471936 GCA_032191745.1 Picea mariana | reverse complement strand
AGATTTATGGATCCCTGAGGCCATGGAGGTTATGTTTCTATCATGCCCATCTATCATGGTTTCTTAGATTTTATTTTTTTCCTTCTTATATGAATGTAATCTGTTTGATTTATGGATCCCTGAGGCGATGGAGGTTTTGTTTCTATCATTCCCATCTTTCATGGTTCGTCATATTTTCTCTGTTTTTCTCATTATCTGGATGTAATATCTCTGATTTATGGATCCCTGAGGTGATGGAGGATCTGTTGCTATCATGCCCATATTTCATTGTTCACCAAGAATTTTCCGTCTTCTTCTCCTCATCACCACATTAATCCTTTTGTCTGATAGGCGTTTTAAATTCCTTCCTTATCCAAGATACTTATGACTCCATAGCCCAATGGTCCCAAACTGATTTGATGTTACTTCTGTTATCTTTTCCTCTCTCTATAGTCTCACTGATACACCTTCTCAAACAATTTTAATCGTTTTAATTTATCTTGATGGGTACTGGGATTATCCTCTTGCAGTTACAGGGTGACTCTCAGTGCTAATAATCCCTACACAACTTGTCTAGAAACATGCAAAAAAGATCCTACCAGGTAATGGAATATCTATTACAAATTTCAATATATTAGCAAAAATGAGTCCAACCAACCATTTCCCTATTCCATACTTAGCCACTTTTTTGATTGCCAGTTCTCGGACAGGAGGGCTCAAGATTGTGCTTCCATTGTTCCATGACCTACAAACAACACCCAAAATTATGCAATATACAAACTGATCACTGGATTGCCCCATTATGTTGTTATGGGACTTATCGGTAAATGCAGACATAAATAGATCTCCCTAGATCCACCTAGATCTAGAACAAAACAAAACAGAATATGATGCTTTCCATAAGCTCTAATCATTGAGTTTACTATTTAACAAGAGATGAGAAGCATATCGTTTAAATATCGCTCCCTCTTGTCATTATCGTCCTAGCTTCACTCCAGTGCTCTTGTGATATTGGATCTGCAAGGGAACACAAGACAACCAAAGTGAAATCAATATAGCACACTCAAAGATAACTTATGTATGTGATCAAGGAATCATACAATACAACGAGATAAGTTTTATGGGAAAGAAACATATCACTGTATTATATTAAAGTGAAAGTGGAGATTACAACCAAATCCTTGATGTTGCAAGGTCCCCTTCTGAAGACCCTTTTCTCCAACACACACACTTTCTCCAATATTGAATGAATAAAATCCACAATGACTTGATAAACTGAAATGAAGCTCTCAAGAATGACTCAATGCAGAATTCTCCATACACTCTTAGCCTTATTCAATCTTCATTAACCTTAAAATCAGCCTTAGCCTTTTCCATGATAAATCCCTCTTTATATAGGGGAAAGAGATATGGTTAAAGAGATTAGGATGATCCCACCAAATAAGAGAAGTGAGTAGGATCCCAACCATATGGATGCCACCTCACCTTATACAAGATCCCATTCTAGAAATTTCGTGAAGGTCGACCTTTTCTTATCCTTTTGACATCGTCACACCCCAGTTATAGAGTATCCTGCAGAGACATCACAAACTAGTTTTAGGGAAGAGTGCGATGACTAAGCATCATCGCACCCTACTTATGGTGCAGTGTGTGGCGAACTTCCTTAATAGGTTTTTTTAGAAGATAAATCCAATCACTTTCCTCATGGAGAAAGGCTCTTTTTGGAAACATGAACACATGTTGTCAATGGATCACTATGATGAAAAAAATAATGTGTAAGAGAATGCCCCCCAAAGTATGAGGCTGAAACTCGTGACAGCCGAAATACTTTATAGAATGTGTGTGTTGGAAACAAAGAACACACTGGTCGGGAATCTATAAAAATTCAAGCATCAACAAAATAATATACCATTGTCCGAGGTAGGCATTCCCATACTTAGATTACAAAGTGTTAAAATATTCATGGCCACTAAACATACACTGTGGATCCTTGTCAATGTGAATCGACATAGCCACCCAGAATACACTGTGGATCTATGCTCTAAAATGAATCAAATTCAAACATAGCCACGAGACATACAAAGTGGATCTATGTGTCAATACAAATCATGAATACTCCATTGCAACCTCGACCATAATGGTATTACCCAGCGTCTTCATTTCTTTCATTCCTAAGTACGAATCTAACCATGTGATTACAGGCACTGAAGTCAAACATTGTAGAAACCACTTGATTATCGGTCAATGATGAGAACCTTTAACAAGTGCAAGAGAAATCACCATTGATGTCAATGAATCCCAAGGTACCCCAGTACAATCCCATGAATGTGAATAAAGGATTTGAATTTGAACACTCGAGGGCATCTTCCAATCAGGGGAAATGATGTGAACCCACTGTCAAAAGTGAAGAAACATGCCTTTGAGACATGTAGGCTCTAAGGAACTGAATGATTTCTATGTTTTTTTCTCGGATGATGAGCTGAAGTCGACATGAAAAGACTCGTCACAGGAGGGCCTTGATGTATCCCCCATCAATGACATGAAATGAGTAACATATTTGAGATAGATCAAAGTATGAAATGATTCAAAACTGACATAGGGAAGGCCGACATGGTAGAAAATTTATAACTATAGATGGCTGACTCGATAGGAGGCTTATTAAGGATGGACTTCTCTTGAACATATTAATGACATGAAAATGGTCTTGGCAACATTGAGTCAAGGAGGACCCACCATATAGACATGTGGATGTTCAAATGAGAGATGAATGGATTCCCCAACTCGGATACAATGATGAAGGGGTGGTCATGTTCAATAGTGACTATTACTTCCACTAACATAGATACAAAGAAACATTTCTTTCCCAAATTTTCCCTCACCATTTCTGGCGAGTACCTCTTTATTTTTACGCAAGATTGAGGAGGATAACATAGTCTTGTTGATGTAAGCTCATCCTTCAGATGAGTCCCTCGGAGTATGTTTATCGAACCCTAAGAAGGAGTGGTTCGATACCGTATGGGTCTTTCGATGTTTGTTTAATGAGTCCAAAGAGAGAAAACTTGGGGGTTTTTCATGTTTAGAGAGTCTGAAAAACACTTAAAGAGGACTCCACAAGTTCCTTTTTTGTAAGTTAATTTGATGAGACCGAAAAAGTGATAATCTACCGCTCATCAAATGATTTCTTCAAATACTTTAACGATCGTGAAAAGAACAAGGTCGCTCGGAAATCTTTTCGTTTTCATGGAGCATGAAAAGAGATTAAAGGATACTCCATGGGTTTCATTTTTCATGTTACCATTACGAGTACGAAAAGATGACAAAAGTATACTTGGTTAAATTCTTATTGATTTACGAGCATGAGAAGGAAGAAAAAATAAGCTCGGAGTTTTTCATAAAAAAACTCTCAAAGGATCTATACATGTGACAAATGCATAAAAGAAAACCAAAAGACGTATCCCTATTCAACACTTCAACCCTAGGTTTTTCATTTGCAAAAAACCTTACACTTGCAATGTCGTTACAACATTAGGGTTTTAGGTGGATATAAAAAATAAGAAAAAAGTAAAAAAGTAATAAGAATGGGTAAAAACTTGTCTTTACCATTTCATTGTTACTCCACCCAAACTTTGTTCCCAAACCCCCATTTTACCTCAAGTTTCCACTACAGATTGTGGGAGGCATGATTGATCATTTGGCGAATGGTCTCTGCAAGACAGGTAATTTTCATCTCCTTCAACTTTTCATGGCTTCATTTTTTCTTTTAATTGGTTAGAAATGGATTTTTGGGATTCATTTTCAAGGGTACTTTCATGTGAAGGTCATTGCAGGTGCCTTATATCGTGCCCTATGATGACCCAGGGTCATCGTAGGAAACCTTTAAGCTATAGTGCGACGACTTCACATTGTACGAGCATGCTAGCCTGTGACGTGGACAAAACAAAAATGTTTTTTAGGATGTTTCTACCAATAAAAATTTTCCAGGAGAGAGATGACAATGTTAATCCCTCTTTTGTTGGGAATGAACCAAGAATGGTAAATGACCTCCGACATTGTGGACTACTAAAATTATTCAAGATCCAGGGCATGAGGGCCCAGTTGAGGTTTCTCAAGTACTTAGTTCACAAGTGGTATGTGGACCAACAGGTATTCTGTGTGGGGCTCACATTCTTGTGATAGATATCGAGGATATCTACTTCTTGACCGGGTTGTATCTCCATGGGGCTCGAGTTACACTGATAGGTAGCAGGGGAGCTGGCGAACTTATGGGCCACTATATCAATTCACATTGCATTCCCGGTACTCAGAAGCATAGCAAAAAATTCACTATAAGAGATGTACGTGACTTACCTTTATGGACTATCCTCTACACAATCACACACATGGTGGGGAGTGTAGCTCCTCATATGGATCTTTAGAGCTATTTCGAGTATGCACTGGAATGTATGGAGCCTCGAGTTTTCAACTAGAGTGATGAGGTTCTAAGAAGCATGAAAAAATAGTTGACCAAGTGCAGGAGAGGTGACCTGAAACAATTTAGATACGGGTCGATTTTGGTGTCCTTCTTCCTGGAGAGGGTTCCAAACTTGCACATAGAGGTAGAGTGGGGTATACCTACCCCATAGGATCCAATAATAAAGAGGTGGGTCGACCTCATGGAAAGAAACGTGACTGGACCTATCATCAGGTATAGCTATGTTTAATTTGATTGGTTGAGGACCCAGATGCTTATGGTAGATGACTATGCATATGTCGACTTAGAATTCTGAGGTGATCCAGACTTGGTTATTCCTAAAGGTTCTCAATGGGGGAACATAGGTAAGAAGTACATTTTGTTTTTATAATGTTTTTGTGATTTTAAATATGAAATATTTTTATGTTTTTTATCCGATGACTAATCAAAAATATTTTTGATGATGCAGATGTGGGACCTCATCGACCTCCAGGTTCATCCCCCATTCAGAGGCGAGGGGAGAGAGTTGAGGTAGCAGGATTAGCTGCTACTGACTACAAGGCTATAGAAAAAAACTTGGAGGCACTGACAATGGATGTCCCTCTATTGATGATATCCCGAGGCGTTATTAGCACCGCACAGTGGGTGTATCTACTTCCATCGGTCGACTGCTATGTAGAGTAGCACRGTTAGTCRCATGTTATAGCGAGCAACATCCTTGATGCTATATTTGTATATGAAGCCATGTGCTTCRCATTTTTGATATTTTGGTCTTCGWACAAAAACACYTTTTGTAAAAWYTTTTATCATTATATATATATGAGGCTTCTACCGACTTGTTGTATATACAAAGTGTGATTGGATTTTATAAATTTCTCAAATGTTTGTCTAACACATAATTAGCCAATGCATATGTTAATGTATTTAGACATCTAGGAATGTGTTGATATTCAATGTAATCAAAATGACATTCCAAGAGGCAAATTCGTAAATATACCTTTAATAACGTAGGACTTCGAATGGAGTAGACGTTACTCAATTGTAATACTACTAACTGCGAATCGAGGCGTACAATAATATGATTGATTCCAAGAGACACAACGTCGGTCAATAATTCGATGACTACACTATATTCCATGATATTGTTAGTTTCTTAACCAAGGTAAATACCATGTAGACTAACCAATTCATCTGTAGGTGCGTAAATTTCCCAAGCAGCTGCTGCTAAGTTTTTAGTACTGTGACTAGTGCCATCAACGAATCCAATGTAGGGTAGAGAAGACACCAAAATATGGAAACCAATCACAACACAAGGTAAGAAGCCGAAGGACAAAACCAATCAACGAAAAAGAACACAAGAGTATGATACACTAAAAGTACAAGCACTCATGCAAAAAATTACTTAAGCATAGTACTTCTTTAAGTAAAGCCCATTTCGGGGCTCACTCAAAGGGATTCCATCATAATCGACTAGCTCATAAGCTCCCTTCTCCAACACATGTTTGACAATGTAAGGACCTTGCCACATGGCCTCGAATTTACCGACCCCTAGAAAATCAAGATCATGTTCGTAAAGGAGGACTAGATCACCTTCAGAAAAAACACGTGGCTTGACATGCTTGTCATATTGGGATTTAACACGTTTTTTCTGAGTTTCAATAACTAGGGCAGCACCGCGATGGGTTTCATCTAATTGCATTAAATATAAAAGACGCTCTTCTTTAGCAGAGGTATTGGGGAGAAGTTCAATGAACAGTTTCAAAGATGGTTTTTCACATTCAATAGACAGGATAGCCTCGATACCATAAACTATCTGGAAAGGTATAAATCCCATGGAAGACTTAACAGATGTCTGATAGGCCCATAATTCCGAGAACAACATCGTGTGCTAGGTTGTCTTATGAATTCCTATCATCCATCGAAGCATAGTAATGAGAACTCTGTTGATTTATTCAACTTGGCCATTGGCCTGTGGGTAATAGGGGGTTGAGTTTTCATGGAGAAGACCCAAATTTTCAGTAAGTTTGGACATCATGAAATTTCGAAAATGACTACCATCATCAATAATGATAGTTTGAGAGATACCAAACTGAGTAATGATATGATTGAATATGAACAATGTTGTAGTTTTCCCGGTGTTATCAAATGTAGGCATCACCTCGGTCCATTTAGTGAAATAATCCACAGCTACAATGATGTATCCATGCCCCCCGACCGAGTGAGGGTTACATGTCATGAAGTCAATGCCCCATTTGGTGAATGGATCAACAGAAACTACAGGATGTAAAGGAGAAGGATGAGATCTTATCTTGTTATTATAAGTTTGGCAATCATGGCATTTCTGAACAACAATGATGCAATTCTTAAATAAAGAAGGCCATAAATAACCCGCTCGTAAGATCTTTTGGGCAGTGGCATACCCAGACATATGAATGACATAGGCTCCAGAGTGATAGTCATTCAAATATTTCTTAGCTTTGTTGTAAGTGATACATCGTCAAAAAATAGAATCAACACCGCGACGGTAAAGAGTATCACCTAGAATGATGTATTGGCAGGATTGATAGCGTATGCAACAATGATCTACACTAGAGAGATCGGGCCAGAAAGTTTGATTCTAGAGATAGATAATGATATATCCGTACTAGAGATCATCAAAATTGATCAAAAAAATGGATTCATCAGGTAAGGAATCCTCTGCCACATTTTCTGTCTTAGTGGAGGGAAGGTCACATATCAGTTCGGCGAAAACCAAATATTTCTTAGACTTCGCGTGTTCAAACTCTAATTCAAACTCCTGGAGAATCACTATCCATTTGGAGTACTGCCCCCCTATCAATTGACATGTAAGTATATGTTGCATAGGGTTGCAATCGGAAATAGAAGTGGCTATTCATAATAAGATATATTGACGAAAACGTTGGACAACTTGAACAACTACCAATGCCAATTTCTCCACATGTAGGTATTTGGTCTCGGTAGTTGTGAGACTCCGAATCAAATAGTATATTACATGTTCGTCATGTGAATCATCCTCTTGGACTAAGAACATGGCAATGGTAGAGTCTGAAGTAGCTAAGTAGAGGAAGTAATCCCGACTATAGTCATGGGGAAACATTAATGGTGTACGGGTTAAGGCAAGTTTGAAATATTCAAAGTCTTTGACTGGAGTGTTGTCCCATATGAACTCGTAACCTTTTTTAATTAGCTGAGTGAATCCTTTCGTAAGTTCAGCATAATTGGGGATGAAGCGACGTAAAAAGTTTGCCTTCCCTTGCAAACTTTGGAGCTAGCAAAGTGTGGAAGGAGGAGGCAGATTAAGGATAGCCTCAACCTTCAAAGTATCTACACAAATCCCGTGTATAGAAACAATAAAACCAAGAAGCCGACCGGAATCCACACAAAAAACTCATTTGTGTGGGCTTAAGAGGATACAATAATAATGACAATGCACGAAAATGACCCTTAAATGCGCCAAGTGATCTTGGTGATGCACAAAATGCGTTGGTAGATCATCAAGATAAGGTTGCACGATGTGCTTAATATCTTGGAAAGCATAAGACATAGCACGCTGAAAGGTCGCGCTAACATTCTTGAAACCAAAGGGTAATTTCCGGTAGGCAAAGGTCCCCCAAGGGAAAATAAAAGTGGTCTTGTGTTGGTCTGTGGGTAAGATATTAATTTGATTATAGCTGTAGAAACCATCCATCAAAGAGAATATTTCACTAGTGGCAAAGTCATCGACGACCTGGTCAATGAAGGCGGTTGGGTAATTTTCCTTAGGAAAAGCCTTATTTATGTCCCTATAATCTACATAGATGCGGATGGTACCTTGTTTCTTATTCACCAGAACTATATTGGATACCCAATCATTCAAAGCCATGGAATAGATAAAGMCAACATTAAGAAGTTTTTCAACTTCAAGATTGATAACAACAACTTTGCATGGGTGCACTAGGAAAATTCTCTACCAAACGGGTTTAGCATCCAGGTATGTCTTAATATCATGTGAAATGATATCAGGATAAATACCTGGCATCTCTTCATAACTCCACGTGAAAACATCGTGGAATTCTTGGAAAAGGGATTTATATTCGTGGACCTCGTTGGTAGAACAAGAGGCTCCAATATGAATATTCTCCATGACTCTAGGTTTAATAGATATGTTGAGAGGGATGTTAGGTGAAATGTTTCTCAAGTTCCCTTTGTAGAAGAAATCATGTGTTGACTCAAGAACTGAAGGAATAACCACAACGGTCGACGAAGTTGAAATCCGTTGGTAACTCTCTATGGTATCGCGTTCTAGGAAGATAATGGATCAATGATGTCCATCGTCCCAAGGGGTGTCTTCCATAGACATGACAAACATGATCATCTCATCATAAGGAGAGATCACATGAAATAGATCATGAGATGAATCACAGAGAGAAGGAGGGGAAGGGGTTGTCGATTGAATAACTTAGTAAGCGGATTCGACCGAAATTAAAGGCATCTTGTCACCGTAATGAGAGTAATCACCAGGGCTAAGTGCCACCCATGGGTTGCATGACTCAGGGGATTCACGAATGGTGGTGGATATCATGTTAATAGAGGCAAAACAAGGATGGGGGATATTGGGTGGTGGGATTAGGAATGTATCCATCAAAGTTGAATCTTTCATAAGACCCACGCTGACATTCTCGTAACCAAGAGGTGTCTTCGAAATGAAGGGAAGATTTCTAGTACAGGAATTGGAATTAAATAAGGCCATTTGGTCAATAGTAATGACCTTTCCTTGATGTGGGAAACATACCACACAGAAAAGGTTAGACACAATTCCACACATGGAATCAATCTAGCTATGACCAAGTAAAAGGTTATAATCAAGATGTGCATCAAAGAACTCAACCTCAACCTCAACATCGACCAATTTACCTTCCAACATAATAGACAATGACGAAAGAACATTATAGGGTTTAAATCCTATAAAATTGAAGGCCTTAAGTGTATTGTGTGATTTGGTGAGGGTAGGAGAGCCAATGGATTTCCAACAAGTAACGAACATAACACAAGTTGAGGATCCATCATCAATAATAGTTCTATAGATATTCTTGTTTTCAACAACAACTTGGATCTGAAATGCTAGCTGAGGAGGAATCCTTGGAACGTGATCTTCCAAGTAAAATATTATGAGATTACTATCTGTAGGATCACTTCTACTGATGGCCTTTAAAAGTTCCTTCCGTTTAGATGGGAAACTTTGAATGACTTTGAGAGCTGACATCGCAGAGGATGCTTGCATACTATCTTCTACAATACTGTAGTTTTGCACAGCACGAGCGTGAGTGTTAAACACAGAATTTCGAACAACGCCCTTGTGAGGAGGGTGAAGAACTGTATCGAGACCCAATCATTCAAGATGAAGAGGACTATTTGGAGGTGAAGTTGAAGAAGAAGTTTGAACCAATGAAGGTGATATATCATCAACTTTCTCTTTTAACAGAGAGTAATCTTTGGCTCGAGTTGCGACTGCAACTTCGTTCTTTTTAGAGTCACCAGTACACATAAGGACATAGGATGAAGTAGAAGGGGTAGATTGGATATGAATGACCAATTGGGCTTGATGT
>JASDQU010104429.1:427673-439451 GCA_032191745.1 Picea mariana | reverse complement strand
AATAGTGTCTAGTCATTTCTCATACCTTTCTTTCCTTATCTGTATTATCTTAACCAATATAGTCCATTGGTAGGTATTTTTTTAATTCTAAACATGATCAAAATTTATGGTTTTGGATTTGATTGTTTTAAGTTAAAAGTCTTTATCATTTTTCAATGAAATAAGTTGTTCTCTGAATACATAGAAATTAAATTTCATTCTGCGAGATGATATTTGGGTGTCTATGAAATGATTAATTTATTATTTATCATATTGTAAAAATGAAATAAAATAGTGCCATGTCCTTTCTCAGGCATTTATTTCCTTCTCTATGTTTACTTAACTGTAACACCTTGTTTCCCCCAGTATGTAAAAACAACTATAGTGGCCAAGAACTATGGAAAACTCAAAGATGTGAATGTTTGATTTAACAGACCCTTGTATAAAAGGTCGATGAATGTAAATTATGTTATGAATATGTGTTGCATGACTGCTGGGAGGGGGATGTGCTAAAAGAGACCACGATGGATAATGAAAGGTGGTGGATGGGACCTGGAATGGTTGCGTCAACTTCCATCGAGCCAGTACCGTACTGGTTTTTACTTGCTCAAATACCAAAGCAACTCTCTAACCCTGGAATGGATTTCCCGTCAGATTGGTGGGTGGGGAGGCTCCTCACAAGTTAATGAGGGGATGGGGGTGAACCACCTATCCATAAGAGCTCTCAGACCTGACCACAGACGGGGAAATTCATGCCACACACAATATTGTAAAGAAAAGGCAAGAGACATGCGAGTTTGAAGCTCCGAGAGGTTGAATTTCATGATTCAAGCTCAGAAGGGATAGCGAGTCCAATTATAGAAAGAGAATACCCTATCGTTTGGTAGACGAACGGTTGAAATCATTTCAGAAATACCCCAGATCTGTCAAGACCGATGTATATAGAGAAGGAGCACAGGCGTTAACACCTCGAGCCTTTCAGCCTTCGCAAGTAGCGATGGGATCCAGGACCATAGATCCAAATATCTGACAGAGCTCTATTGACCATCGATCTTAGCCTTTGCACAAGCAGGAGAGTAGCATTTCACTGACTCATGACTTGGAGTGGTCAAGGGTAGGACTACACAAACTCACGATTCGCGAAATCGCGATGTGATTGTGGTTGTTGGATCCAAGCCACAGGAAAACTGTTGGATCAGAACCTCCACATGGTATCGCGTATCGGGGGTTCAAAGGTTGAAAGAGCTTCCTTTCGTCTGTAGAAGTCGCAAAGTGTCGAGCATCGAGGGCTCATGTGAACACATGGCACACCCATTAGGTGGGGACCGCGTGGTTGACAGGTGGCATAACAACAAGCACCCAGAGAAAGGTGGGAGTGGGTGATAGGTGGTGGACACATGTCACCTGGGAAAGAGTCAACCCATTCTTGACCTATCATGGCTCGGGGTTTCGCAAAATGAAGAAGTTGCACCTTGATCGCTAAGGTCGCAAAACACCGAGAGCCAAGGTCTCGTGCGATGGGTGGAAATGGCACATCTCGTAAGCAGAGTACAGCGAAGGAGACAAGGGGCGTGTATGTGTCACTTGGCAGAGCCCACGCAACATTGACCTCTCGCATCTCGGGGATTCTCAAAGGAGGAGCACGAGGGCTCAACACTTCAACTAGCAAATTCACGAGTTGCGAGTAGTGCTAGTGTTTAGCCTAGCCTATGGTTACATGTAGTAGGCACTATTAAGGAGGGAGCCATACCCATATCGCGTCTCGGGTATCGGCATTTGGAGAAAGAGGAGTTGAGAGCCTTGACTCCCAACTTGCGAGTTGCGAAAGGTGCTTGTGCTAAGGCCAGGTTGTGGTCGCTTGGAGGAAGATAAGGGAAGGGATGGTCTGTGTTAGGCCCATAAAATCTTGGGGATTCTGTTCCTCGAAGAAAAATACAAAAAATATAGGTTTTCGTAGTGGGTGTGTGACATTAACCAAGCTTCTCCATTGTCAAGTTTTGTTTTAATTCTGACCATGAACAAAATTTATACTTATGGATTTCATTCTTTTATGTTTGAAGTTTCAAAATTGATCTACTTTTGGACTATCCATATCTTCATTTATATGCAAATGGTCTTCTTTGATCTTTGGTGGAAGAATCAAGTGTCTTGATAACCTGTTCTTGATATCCTATTATCAATTTCAACATTATGCACAAGGATTCGTTGTCATTCGAGGAGCTCTACCCTATTTTTTTTCCACAAATCCTAAGTTGTGCACACTTTACATTGTTTCCCACACATCATAAAATCCACACACTTTTCATTGTTCCCTCCACAACTCCACTTTGATACATTTTACATTGCTTCCTTTATATCTTTAACTCTAAAAACTTGTTTTACTAAGTTCTATGCCAAATGCTTTTAGTTGTTTTTTATAATAATCATTGTTACTTGAAATAAAAATTTGTTACATTATAATAAAAATACATATAATAATGTTTTTATAAACAAATTTTTATTATAAACAAGGGAAAAGGTGGCGGGGACGGGGAAGAGCAAGTAAGGAATGGCCAAGTATGAAAAGCGGTCGGACATGCTTCAAAATAGGGTTACAAGGGATACTCGGGGAGAGGTGAGGGCCTGATGGTCAAATTGTATGTCTCGGAAACTCTGAGTGCAAAACACGTAAAATGGAAGAGGGCATGTGTTACACATTATTTTGGCCATCACAGTGATCCATTGACATGTGTTCACATTCCCAAAAAGAGCCTTTCTCCATGAGGAAAGTGACTAGATTTCTCTTTTAAAAAACCCTATTAAGAAAGGTCGTCGAAGGCTGCACCATAAGGAGGGTGCGACAATGCCTGGTTGTCACACTCTGCCCTAAAACTGGTTTGTGACGTCTCTGCAAGCTGCTCTATAGCTGGGGTGTAACTATGTTAAAAGGCTAAGAAAAGGTCGACCTTCACGAAAGTTCTAGAAGGGGATATTCTAGAAGGTGAGGTGGCATCCATATGGTTGGGATCCTACTCACTTCTCTGATTTGGTGGAATTATCTTAATCTCTTTAACCATCTCTCTTTCCCCTATATAAAGAGGTATTTCTCATGGAAAAGTCCAAGGTCGATTTTAAGGTTAATGAAGATTGAATAAGGCTAAGATTGTATGGAGAATTCTGCATTGAGTCATTCTTGAGAGCTTCATTTCAGTTTATCAAGTCATTGTGGATTTTCTTCATTCAATATTGGAGTAAGTGTGTGTGTTGGAGCAAAGGGTCATCAGAAGGGGACCTTGCAACATCAAGGCTTTGGTTGTAATCTCCACTTTCACTTTAATATAATACATTGATATGTTTCTTTCCCATAAAACTTATCTCGTTTTATTGTATGCTTCCTTGATCACATACATAGGTTCTCTTTGAGTGTGCTATATTTCTTTCACTTTGGTTGTCTTGTGTTCCTTTGCAGATCCAATATCACAGGAGCACTGGAGTGAATCTAGGATGAAAACGGCAAGAGGAAGCAATATTTAAACGATATGTTTCTCATCTCTTGTTAAATAGTAAACTCAATGATTAGAGATTAGGGAAAGTGTCATATTCTATTCAGTTTTGTTCTAGATCTAGGTGGATTTAGGGAGATATGTTTATTTCCACTTTTACTAATAAGTCCCATAACAAAATTGGTGAATGTACTGGAGAAAACACCCTCAAGTTAACTCTTTTGTACCCCCTAACTTCGGTCAACCATATCTAGGTTCCTTGAATCCCACTTGGGGATAAGGTGTTCAATCTACTATCCCTTACCAAGGGAACCTCTCTACCCAACCCAAACTTGCAGGCTATATGTCCCAAAAAAAATCCATAGATGAGTCTGTCAGGACTGTCCAATTATTTGCAGACTACTTATGGTCCTACTGTTACCGACAAATCCCCTTGCGGACAAGTGGATTCTCTTTTGGATAATATACCCCTATGACCAAGACAGAAAATGATATTGTGGACACTGACATTCCTTTAGATCCTATTAAGCTAATGTATGATGAGGAAGAAGAAAAAGTGTACCTTTTTAATGGTGTTTGTCCTCGCACAGCCTGGGTTGAGCTTTGATCTTAAGCTCCCCAATAAGTCCTATAGAACAAACAAAGATACAACAAACTTCCTATTCTACTGAGATTAGCTCAAAAACATATCTATCCACTAGAGACAAGTTCATGAAATGTACATAAACTTTAAAGGAAACAGGCCAAGCATAGATTTATATTAATGAGAACAAAGTGGTGCTTACAGCCATGGATGTAGTGCAACAACTTCACCAAGCTCCCTTTGTCCAGACCGTTGCTCAAATAATCCACACAGAATGTTGATGCTTCAATGATATCTCCCTTATGAGATCATAAGGTTGATGCTTCACAATGTCTCTCCTTCCCTTCCTTATGAGATCATGAGTTAGGTGTTTCCCTCAAACTCTATCATGTCCTTCCTTATGAGATCATAAGTTAGGTGCTTCTCTATTTCTCTATCTTTCACCATGAGAAGGCCTCCTTATATAAGCTTGGAGAGACCCAACCACTTGAGAGATATTTGGGATAAGTTGTGGATTCCTCTCCTTCAATTTTAGATCTTCCCTAAGATCATACCTTGAACTCAAATATGAAGCCAACCAAATTCAGAGATTGAAGGGATTCTTCCCTGATTTATCTCAACCAACAAAAAATTGCTCAGAAAGGGCAGTGCTCTCCCAAAAGGGTGCACAGAGAGTTTCAACGCTCCCCCAAAGAAGGCTAGGGAGCATCGACGCTCCCTGACAGTGGGTAGGGGAGTGCTTCCTTCCAAAAATCATTTTTGAGTGGTTTTCTTCATGGCAATGCTTTGTACTCTTCATCAAATGATTCCTCTTCCTTAAACTAGTCTTTGAAGGTCTCTTAAGTGTCCTTATAATGTCGTTAGAGACAAGACATAGGAAAGATAACAGTATGATGTTTGCGACACTTGAGACCAAAATGCGACACTTTCAACACTGACGATGACGACAATGGGTCATCATTGAAGTGAGTAATTTTGATGTGTAATAGATTGCCCCCCAAAGTACAAAATTAGAATACAGGAACTGATGGTTGAAGTACTTTGTAGATGTTTTCAAGAAAGGGTACCAACTCAGAGAACCTGAGAGAAGTTGCACACAAATATTATGACATGTTTCAAACCCAAGGCAAGCATACCTATGCTTGAGTGATAAAGACTTTCAAGGTATGGCCGCCATAAAATACACTAGAGATCCATACTTATATTGACAAAAAGGTATAGCCACTAAAGATACAATGTGGATCTATACTCATATGACCTGAAATGATCGTAGCCACAAAGAATACACAGCGGATCTACAAGACGATAAGACATAGCCACGACCAATACAAAGTGGATCTATGTGATAGTATATGTGTCAACGTTCAAAGGAAACTCCGTCGCAACCTAGGAAAAGTATATATCAGAGTGATCACTCAACACAGGGTCTTCTTACCAATATTGATGTGGTATGAATCTAACCATGTGAATATATGTCCTGATGTCGAACATGGTAGAAACCACTTGATTACCGATCAATGAGGTAAACTGTTAACAAGCATGAGGGAAATCACCATTGATGTCATTGATTCCCAAGGTAACCTAGTACATTCCAGTGAATGTGAAAAAATGAGTTGAAGTCGGACATCTGTGGAATCATATGATCCGGGTTCAATGATGTAATCCCACTGTAGGAAGCGAGGAGGCTTGCCATTGAGGCATGCAGGTCCCAAGGTACTAAATAGTTTCTAAGTCTAGTTCCTGGATAATGTGTTGAGGTCGACAGGAATAGACTCATCGCAGGAGGGCCTTGATGTATCCCCCATCAATGACATGAAACTGACATAGAGATGTAAATTGGTAGATCAAATGAACATGGACTGACACGGGTATTGAAATAGGAAATTTGTGATGGCTAACTCTCGAGGAAGATACTTCCCTTGAACACTGAGGAACAACAGTAGAAACATGACATGGACCAAAAAATGATGATGCAATGGATACAATGACTTTCGTCAGGTGACCCAAAGGAGTAAAGAAACTCAGAGGATTGGTTTAGTGCAGAGGTTCAACGGATTAAAATGTATTCAAAGACAAAGTGTCATGTTCAAGGGCGACTCTAAGAGTGACCTGTAATGTTCTCAAAAACTTCTTGGCTTGCTTCATTCAATTTCCCCCCCATCTAGATAGACGAGTACCTCTTTTTTATTTAAAGAGCTTGAGGAGGGTAACACATGCTTGATATAACTCACCTTCGGTAAGTCCCTCTTGCTTTATTTAACGAACTGGAAGAAGTAAGGGTTCAGTCCTGTATGCGTCCTTCAATGTATGATTGTTTAACAAGTCCTGAGAAGGTAAACTTAGTGGCTTTTCATATTTAGAGAGTCTGAAAATGACTTAAAGACGACTCCAGTGTTGTCCTTTTCCGTAATGTTAGTCTTGCGAGGCTGAAAAAGAGATAATTATCACCCGAAAGACTCCCTTTCAAACCTTTTAACGAGTGTGAAAGGAAGAAAGATCACTCGGAAATATTTTCATGTTTAGAGAGTCTGAAAAGATCTTAAAGGAGACTCCCAAGGGTTCCTTTTTCGTATAACCTTTACAAGTATGAAAAGGTGATAAAAGTATAGTCAATTACATTCTCATGTTTTTGCGAGCATGCAAAAGAACAAAGACTAAGCTCGATATGGCCCCAGCTTTAAAGCTAGTGGCTTAACTCCAAAATGATCATCAAAGGCTGGAGACATGCCCCACAAGATTCAATTCATTCACCGACTTTGAGGTTGTCACCAATTTTTGTACTAGATGGAGAAAAAGGATATAGGTGGATGAAAAGAAGGTTCAAATATGAGAGCTAACGAAAGACTCGACTCGACATCTACGATATCTGGAGAAAGACTTGACCTAACAAGAGAGGTGATTTTTTCATTTTTTAACGAGCTTGACACATGAAAATAACTATGCTCAAGGCTCCAGGTTCAATCCCCAGATCCTTGTTTCATTTTTTAAGGATCTTGCTACAGAGAGAAAAAACTATCCTCATGGTTTTTGTTTCATTTTTTAGTGAGCTTGCCACAGAGAAGAAAATTGTTCTCGTGACTTATGTTTCATTTTTTAACGATCTTTCCACAGAGAAGATAAACTATGCTCGTAGACTCTTCTTGATCATGGCTTCCAAGAGGATAACTCTCTGGAAGGACACCATGTCAAGGGAGAAAACTCAGTCATGGCTTCCAAGAGATCTTCACTGGATGGAAGAAGAATGCTCCGGAAGGAACACATGTCGAGGGCCACGACAGGGGTAAGGATATTAGGCTCCAATAGCCCTACCGAAAAGATCACCATGTCAACTACCGGATATAGGTCATTGGAAGTTGATGTCATGGGATAAAATTCCACATAATTGACCTGTGGCAGGGGTGATACCGACTACATATAAGAACCATTTAGGGAGGTCATTGGGTTGATGGTCAAGTCAAGGCCAATGAATGAAATTTGATCAATAGTCACCATTCTTCCATCGTGTGGGAAAGATATCACATGAAAAAGAGTGGATACAATAGCTTTCATGGCATAGACATAATCTCACCCAAGGAGTAAATCAAAATCCAAGGGGTCTTGGACTACCATGACATCAACAAAGACAGTTTTCCCTCCCAAAGTTACAGGAAACTGGGGAAGGATTCCTAAAGGGTGATTGGTTCTTTTGTTAAAAGCAAACAGAGTTTGGGTAATCAGCACAAGCTAAGGATAACCCAAATCTTGCCAAGCAATAGAGGACAAAATACTAACGGACAAACCTTCATCTATTAACGTCTGAGGAACATCCCGACCACAAAATTTTACTGTAATATTGAAAGAAATGTGAGAGGGAAGACGAGGTCTAGTTAGCACACCCCAATCAAAAAGGATGGCCTCATTACTTGGAGGGTGTTTCGTGGGAGAAGGAGCAATGCCCCCCAACATGGTAGATTCTGTATCAATGAGAAAAAAAAGGGAAGTATCAGGTTTACTCTCTAGCGGCAGAGTAGGATCGATTGATAATGACATCAAATCGACCACTTGGGTTTCATTCTCCAAGGGGATAATGGGGTCGACAAGTGGAAATGGATGGATCTCTTGGATTGCACTCTCTAACGGAAGAGCAAGATTGACTGAAGATGGGATTGAATCAACCACTTTGTCAACTGGTTCAACTAAGGATGTGACTAGATTGACGACATGATCAATCAGACTGACCGATGAAGGGACCAGAGCAACCATTTTGGCACTCATCAGAGGAGGACTGAGATTGACCATTTTGGAACTCTTCAGATGAAAGGTGGGACTGACCAATGATGGGACTGGATCAGTCACTTGGGTTTCACTTTTCAGATGAGAAGTTGGGTTGATCGATGACAGAACTAGATCAACTACTTTGGTTAGTGGTTCAACCGAGGATGAAACTAGATTGACCACCTGATCAACTAGATTGACCGGGGATGGAACTGGATTGACCAGTCCATCAACTAATGATGGGTTGGGAGAAATCTTATGATAACCAGTT
This sequence comes from Picea mariana, assembly GCA_032191745.1. Taxonomy (NCBI): domain Eukaryota; kingdom Viridiplantae; phylum Streptophyta; class Pinopsida; order Pinales; family Pinaceae; genus Picea; species Picea mariana. Next base: position 430,882 of record JASDQU010104429.1, on the reverse strand, counting down.
GGAAGTTGAAGATTTTCCAAAAGAGAAGAAGCCTCTTCCATATGAGGACAAAGGTGAGAATAATGATCACCTTCGCATAACATACAAGGAAATTTGACAGTTGTCTTCTTTTTACCAACCTTAAAATCACTAGTTGACAGGGTGTCACCAGGATGTCTAGTAGAGGTTGATGATGTGGAGGACCACACTTCTAAGACCTTGCAAATACAATGGAACTCCCTCAAAAAGTGGTCACCCTTACAAAGACTGCAAGGGAATTTGGGTTTCAGATTCTTTGTTCTAATCTTATCGACCTCATCGACACTCCCAATACTATTAATAGTAGTTGGTTGCTTGGATCCAACATCTGATGTAGTTGGAGGCTTGGTCTCGTTCTAGTTCTTCTTCTTCTTTTCTCGTTTCTTCTTCTTCTTATCAATCTGGCTACTCGCTTGACAGATTTCATTAGGAGAAGAAGGAGAAATGGAAGGAGACCTGGCAAGTGAAGAAGGAGAAAGGTCAACATGAGGTTGATGTGTGGGTGGTGTTCTTACATCTGAAGCACATACATTCGAGATCACTGGAGTGGAAAACAACGATACCAGTAACCCAATTGTGAGGCCTAGAATGTTCAAAGTAGCGATGTAAGGAGGAACAACATTTCCGTAAGAAGAAAAAAAAAAGGGTTCCCCCGGCAAAGGGGTTCCTTCATTGGTCATTCTAGGAACTGACGCCATAAAAATAAAAATCCAACCTAGATTCTTCTAGGGAGAACAAACAACACACACTAAAAATCTAGTAAGAAATCAAGCAAACAAAACCTTCTCACAATGAACACACCAGTTGGTGATGAAATCCAACGTCGTGGGAACAAATTAAGAAGGGGTTGAGATAGAGTGGTTGGAAAAGTTACGTTGATGACCTGCTTAACGGACTCACACCCTGGTGAAAGCTCCCACACATAATCATGGGTATGCCCTCCAAGGAGCCCGAGTGATTCTAGCCAACGTCGATTCCAGGTACCGTGAAGACTTGCCCCTCCACAGTCACCTTGTGTAAAGACCCTAAAGAGATAGGCCACTAAGGTTACCAACTACAACAGTGATTCCCAGGGAAACAGTCGACATTATAATCCACGTGCAAGGGCAGGGTATCTAGCTCGAATTCAACTTGAAAGGCTTCCACTCATCATTGTGGGTATACATTCAAGTGACCCCCATAATACGAGAAATATTTACACCAAAACCAACAAAGCACGGTGAGTAACTCTTCTCGTAAATGCAACCTCAGGTTTGACTCTTGTGTGAGAAGGGCTTTCCAGGACAAAATGTAGCAATTGTATTTCACCACTCCCTAACACAAGATCCTATGTTTGTTTGCATCTTTGGAAAGTTATCTTTCACACCTATTCCAAAGCCCTACAATTAATCTAATTTAGGTTTGCTACCAGAAAATGTAAAAAATCTCTAATCAATTTTTAGTTTAGCGCTTGATTTTTAAGGCTACTATTACTCAAAAGGAAAATGGCATGGACAATATGGTGTTTTGACTGAATCAAAAGTTATGCAAAGAGATGAATATGCAATCTTTTGATTTCGATGAAAGATATGCTATGAGAAGGAGAAAACATTCATCATTCCAGATGCACAATGTCCCAAAATGCCAAAAAAAAACATGCAATTCCGCTACTTCAAATGCAAGCATTCAAGGAAGACAATAAAATGCGAAGAAGAATCCAAGAAATGATAAGGAAAAAAACAAACCACTCAAAACTGTCCCGATAGAAATGCAGCTAGAAAATGCAATTTCACATTTCTTAAAGAGGTTTAAAGCTCCAATAAAGACAAAAGAGAGTGAAAAGCATCAAAAACCATCAAGAACCAATCCAAACAACTTCACAAACCAACCACAGACTCTGGGTAAAGAGTACTACAAAATAGGCTGCAAAAGACTGAGCAACAGAAGGCAATTTCACTCAAAACAAACACTAGCGCTCCCTTAGAAGGGTGCATGGAGTGTTGCAATGCACTATAGGGGAGCGTTGGCGCTCTTTTATGGCCTACAGGGGTGCATTGGTGCTCCCAGAAACTCAGAAAAATAGCCAAAAATTTGCAAAACATTACCCAGAATGCATGAAAAAAGGTGAAATTTCTAGTGAAGGTAGGAGAAAGGTAATGGATGATGAACAACCAAGCATTGCTTGGGAAAATGACCTAAAATATCAAATGGAATAGTGTGTATATCCTTGAGTTTCCTCACAAAATCTTCCACTCAGTCAGATAAATGAGAAGAAAACAATAAGTTGACTCTAAATCGTCAAAGACAAAGAGTGACTTCAAGGTAAGGAAAAAACATCAAAATTCCAAACAAAAGGGTAATCAATTCTTATAAATAAGAGTGTTGAAGGCCGAGTCAAAGATATACTGAGATGATAAGACTTTGAGCAAGTGACAAAAGAAAAAAATGAACTCAAAGAATGAAACCCTAGAAGATATTTCACAGGAAAGGGGCAGCGCTCTGGTCTAAAGGGCACTAGAGCATTCCAACGCTCTGTGTAATACCAGCAGGGAGCACTAGCTCTCTGATAGCAAAGGAAGGGGAGCACTAGTCTCTTAAAGTTCAGAAAAATGCCCTAGAAAATAAAAAATTCAAAAAAACTCAGTTGATCATAGTAAATATGATGAAATAAAGAGCCAATCAACAAATCTAAGAATCAGAGACACAGTATGGAGAAAGTCAAAGAATGAGCAAATGCCAAGACAAGACCTAGGAAAGGAAACATAAATCAAGGTCCCTCCCTAGTGGAGTCACCAATTTCTGTTATAGGAGAATCCCCCTATGGGCAAGTGGATTTCCTCTTGGATGCTAGACCCCTATGACTAAGACAGAAAAGTGTTATTATGGAAAATGACTTTCCTTTTCATGAAGCTAAACTATCAAAGAAGAAGAAGGAAGAATATCAAATACATTTTTACTAACGTTTGTCCTCACTCGATCCAGGCTGATCTTGATCTCCAAGTTCTTCAGAAGGTCCTGCAATATAATGAGCAACAACAACGAGACATACTTCCTACTCTACCATGATTAGATTGATAATGGATCTATGAAAGAAACAAGTCCATGAAGCGTACACAAACTTTAAAGGAAACAAGCCAAGCATAGATTTATATTAATGAGAACAAAGTGGTGCTTACAGCCATGGATGTAGTGTAGTAGCTTCACCAAGCTCT
>JASDQU010104429.1:397158-407487 GCA_032191745.1 Picea mariana | reverse complement strand
CTTGTTTTGCTAATGGATTTCTTAACGGGATATAATCCATGGGGAATCTTGATGCTGAGGATGATGCCTCATGTGTCTCTTCTACTACCAACAATGTTGCAGGTTGACCGTATAGTTTCTTTGGTACTGACGCTAAATCTATTGTTTCCTTAGGTGGTGCCATCTTCCTCTATGACATGATTCTTGACTTCCAACTAGTGCTCAAACTTCATCTTGGAACTTCGGCTCTTCGTATTTGAAACTTTGTCTCTCTATATGAATTCTGAATGTTTCATACTGCATCGCTATCTGTTAATTCCCTTCACACGTAAAATTTACATCTAATACACTAGTGGTTGGCACTCATTACCTGCCTTAATGCTTCCTCAACTATGTATCTTCGGTGAATTATTCATTTGATTCTACAACCTGTCAATATATTCTATCCAATCTAAATTTAATGTTAAGCGGTGCCACTACTTCACCATCATGGTATCTATTTACTACACGTCCCGTCATGGATTGTCTTAAATGCTCTTAATTTTTATCTACGCAATCACTTCTCTCTACGCAATCTCTTCTATTTGTGTTGTCTCTTCTACCTACATGATTTCTTCTCTCTGTGTGGTCTCTTCTTTTTGCATAATCACCTTGCTCTACACATTATTTCTTCCTTCATTTGTGCACTCTTTTGATTGTAGCTTTCTCTTCTGCAACATTTACCTTCTTTACCTTTTCATCTGGTAATCTTAACTTCTTGGACTTATGCCACTTTCAAATTTTTTCCTAAACCACTTTCTTGATTTTTCCTATTTTACTTTCTTTTTCTTTCATTTTCTTCATTTTCTTGCTATAGTACACTATGATATGAGTTAGTCTATGTAGTTCTCCTAGTGCACGAAAGGATTTTCGTCCCTATTGCTACAGAGAAATCCCCTGCGGACAAGTGGATTCCCTCTTGGGCTCTAGACTCCTAAGACCAAGATAGAAAGGGTGCTAACGTTGGACACTGACATTGTTTTAAATCTAAATAAACTAATGCATAGAGAAGAGGAAGAAAGGCATATAGTTTTAACAAAGTTCGTCCTCACACAGTCTGAGTTGAGATTTGATCCCCAAGCTCCTCGATAAGTCCTGCAAACAAAACAAAGACAGAACAAGCTTCCTATTCTACTAAGATTAGCTTGAAACTAGATCTATCTAATAGAGACAAGTTCATGTAGAATAAACACAACCTTGAAAGAAACAGGCCAAGCACATATGTATATTAATGAAAACAAAGAAAAGTTATTACAACCATGATGTAGATGCAGCAACTTCTCCAAGCTCTCCTTGTCCAACCCTTTTCTCAAATAATCCACACAAAATGATGATGCTTCAATGATAAATTTCCCTTATGAGATCATAAGTTTGTTGCCTTCATTGTCTCCTCCTTTCACCATGAGGAGGCCTCCTTAGATAGGCTTGGAGAGGCCTAACAACTTAATATATTCTTGGGATAGGTTGAGAATCCTTCTCCTTCAATTGTGGATCTTCCCTAAGATCGAGCCTTAACCTCAGATCCAAATCCAACCAGCTCCATAGATAAGGGGGATTCTTCCCTGATTTTCCTTAACAGACAAAAATTCGCTCAAAAAGGGTCAGTGCTCCCTCAGAATGGGGCACCGAGCATTGCAACACTCCCTCAAAAGAGGGTACAGAGTGCTGGAACTCCCTGACAGTGTACAAGGAAGCGTTGCCTTCCAAAATTGATTTTTAAGTGGTTTTTTCCATGGAAAAAGACTTGTACTCTTTGTCAAATGATTTATCCTCTTCAAAACCAGTCTTTTAAGGTCTATTTTAAGTCTTCTTGATAATGTCGTCCGAGACACGACATAGGAAAGATGACATAATGATATTTGTGACAATTGCGGCCAAAATGCGACACTTGCGAGATTGACATTGACGACACTAGGCCATCATCGTAATGAGTAATTTTGATGTGTAAAATATTGCCCCCCAAAGTGTGATGTTAGAATATGGGAAATGATGACTGAAGTACCTTGTAGACTTTTTCGAGAAAGGGTATGGAATCATAGAACCTGGAAGAATATGCACACAACCATCAAATAAATATTATGACATGTTTCAAACCTAGGACAAGCATACCTATGCTTGAGTGATAAAGACTTTCAAGGTATGGCCACCATAAAATACACTGCGGATCCATAATTATATTGAAAAAAAGGTATAGCCACTGAATATACAATGTGGATCTATACTCATATGACCTGAACTGATCGTAGCCACGAAGAATACACAGTGGATCTATGAGATGAAAAAACATAGCCACGACCAATACAAAGTGGATCTATGCGATAGTATATGTGTCAATGTTCAAAAGAAACTCCATCGCAACCTACGCAAAGTACATATAAGAGTGATAACTCAACCCAGGGGCTTCTTACCGATCCTAATGTAGTATGAATCTAACCATGTGAATAGATGTCCTGATGTCAAACATGGCAGAAACCACTTGTTTACCGATCAATGAGGTAAACTGTTAACAAGCATGAGGGAAATCACCATTGATGTCAATGATTCCCAAGGTACTCTATTACATTCCAACAAATGTGAACAAATGAGATGAATTCAAACATCTGTGGAATCATCTGATTAGGGGTCAATGATGTAAACCCACTGTCAGAAGCGAGGAGGCCTGCCATTGAGGCATGCGGGTCCCAAGGTACTAAGTGGTTTCTAGGTCTAATTCCCGAATAATGTGTTGAAGTCGACAACAACAGACTCATCGAAGGAGGGACTTGATGTATCCCTCATAAATGACACAAAAATGACATAGAGATGTAATTGGTGGATCAAATGAACATGGACTGACATGGGTATTGAAACAAGAAATTTGTGATGGTTGACTCTCGAATCAAATACTTTCCTTGAATATTGAGGCACAATAGTAGAAACATGACATGGACCAAAACATGATGATGCAATGGATACGGTGACTTTCGTCAGGTGACCCAAAGGTGTAATAAAACTCAGAGGATTGGTTCATTGTAGAGGTTCAATGGATTAAAATGTGTGTAAATACAAATTGTCGTGTTCAAGGGTGACTGTAAGAGTTACTAGTAATGTTTTCAAAAACTGCTTGGCTTGTTTCTTTCAATTTCCCCCCCATCCAGATAGAAGAGTACCTCTTTTTAATTTAACGAGCTCAAGGACAGTAACACATGCTCGATATAACTCACCTTTGGTAAGTCCCTCTTCCTTTATTTAATGAACTGGAAGAACTAAGGGTTTGGTCCCGTATGGGCCCTTCAATGTATGATTGTTTAACAAGTCCAGAGAAGGTAAACTCGGTGGTTTTTCATATTTAGAGAGTCTGAAAATGAATTAAAGATGAATCCAGTGTTGTCCTTTTCATAATTTTATTCTCGCGAAGCCGAAAAAGAGATAAATTATCACTCGAAAGACTCCCTTTCAAACCTTTTAATGAGTGGGAAAGGAAGCAATATCACTTGGCAATATTTCCATGTTTAGAGAGTCTGAAAAGAGCTTAAAGGAGACTCTAGGGGGTTCCTTTTTCATATAACCTTTACGAGTCCAAAAAGTGATAAAATTATACTCGGTTACATTCTCATGTATTTACGAGCATGAGAAGGAACAAAGACTAAGATCGGTATGCCCCCATCTTGAAAAGTTAGTGGCTTAATTCTAGAATGATCATCAAAGGCTGGAGACATACCCCCCAAGCTTTAATTCATCCATCGACTTTGAGGTTGTCACCAATTTCTGTACTATATGGAGAAAAAGGATAAGGGTGGATGAAATGAAGGTTCAAATATGAGACCTAATGAAAGACTCAACTTGGTATGAGAGGTGACTATTTCATTTTTTAACGAGCTTGACACAGAAAAGAACTATTCTCAGAGATTCGGGTTCAATCCCCAGAGTTTTGTTTCATTTTTTAATGAGTTTTCTACAAAGAAGAAAAACTATGCTCGTAGCCTTTGTTTCATTTTTTAATGAGCTTTCCACAAAGAAGATAAACTATGCTCATAGCTTCTGTTTCATTTTTAAATGAGCTTGCCACAGAGAGGAAAAATGTGCTCGTGACTTCTGTTTCATTTTTTAACGAGCTTTCCACAAAGAAGAGAAACTATGGTCGTGGAATCTTCTTGATCATGTCTTCCAAGAGGATAACACTCTAGAAGGGCACCATGTCAAGGGACAAAACTCTGCCATGGCTTCCAAGAGATCTTCACTGGATGGAAGAAGAATTCTCCAGAAGGAACACATGTTGAGGGTCTCGTCAGGGGTAAGGAGATTAGGCTCCAATATCCCTACCAAAGAGATCACCATGTCAACTACCAGATCTAATTCATTGGAAGTTGAAGTCATGGGAGACAACGCCACATAATTGACCTCTGGCAGGGGTGATACCGACTGCATATAAGAACCATTTCTGGAGGTCATTGGGTCGATGTTCAATTCAGGGCCAACAAATGAAAGTTGATCAATAGTCACCATTCTTCCATCATGAGGGAAAGATATCACATGAAAGAGAGTGTACACAATAGCTTTCATGGCATAGACATAATCTCTCCCAAGGATTAAATCGAAATCCAAGGGGTCCTAAAGTACCATAACATCAATGAAGACAGTTTTCCCTCCCAAAGTTATGGGAAACTGAGGAATGAATCCTAAAGGGTGACTGGTTCTTCTGTTAAAAGTGAACAGAGTCTGGGTAACCGACACAAGCTGAGGATAACCCAAAGCTTGCAAGGCAATACAGGATAAAATATTAACGGATGAACCTTCATCTATCAGCGCATGAGGAACGTCCCAACCACAAACATGTATTGTAATCCTGAAAGGAATGTGAGAGGGAAGACAAGGTCTAGTTAGCACACCCCTATAAAAATGGATGGCCTCATTACTTGGAGGGGGTTTCGCGGGAGAAGGAGAAATGCCCCCTAGCATAATAGATTCTGTATCAATGAGAAAAATGTGGGAAGAATCGGATTTACTCTCTAGATGGAGAGTAGGATCGATTGATAACAACATCAAATCGACCACTTGGGTTTCATTCCCCAAGGGGAGAATGGGGCTGACAGATGGAAACAAATCGACCATTTGGGTTTCACTCTCTAACAGGAGAGTAGGATCGACTGAATATGGGATCAGATCAACCACTTTGTCAACTGGTTCAACTAAGGATATGACTAGATTGACAACATGATCAACCAGACTGATCGATGAAGGGACGGAAGAAACCAATTTGGCACTCGTAAGAGGAGGAGTGGTATTGACCACATTAGCACTCTTCAGATGAAGGGTGGGACTGACCAATGATAAGACTGGATCAGTCACTTGGGTTTCACTTTTCAGATGAAAAGTGGGGGATCGATGACAGAACTGGATCAACTACTTTGGTTAGTGGTTCAACCGAGGATGAAACTAGATTGACCACCTGATCAACCAGACTGACCGAGGATGGAACCAGATTGACCATTCCAACAACTAACAATGGGTTGGGGGAAATATTACGATAACCAGTTGGGATTTGAAGCTTTTCCAAAAGAGAAGAAGCCTCGTCCATACAAGGAAAAACGTGAGAATAATGATCACCTTCGCATAACATACAAGGAAATTTGGTAGGTATCTTCTTCTTACCAACCTTAACGTCACTACTTGACAGGGCATCACCAGTATGTACATCAGGGGACGATGACATGGAGGACCACATTTCTAAGACCTTGGGAATACCAGGGAAATCCCTCAGAAAGTGGTCACCCTTACAAAGACTGCAAGGGAATTTGGCTTTCAGATTCTTCGTTTTAAACTTTTTAACCTCATCAACACTCCCAGTACGATTAATAGTAGCTGGTTTCTCGGGTCCAACATTTGATATGGTTGGAGGCTTAGTCCTTTTTGGGTTCTTCTTCTTCTGTTTTCGTTTCTTCTTCTTCTTATCAACCTGGCTACTCTCTTTAGAGATTTCACTAGGTGAAGAAGGAGAAATGGAAGGAGACCTGATGGGTGAAAAAGGAGAAAGGTCGACATGAGGTTGATGTGTGGGTGGTGTGCTTGCATATGAAGCACTTGCATTCGAGATCACCAGAGTGGAAAACAACCATACCGGTAACCCAATGGTGAGATATGGAAGGCTCAAAGTAGCGATGTAAGGAGGACCAACATTTTCGTAAGAAGGAAAAACAAAGGTTCCCCCTGGCAAAGGGGTTCCTTCATTGGTCATTCCGGGAACTGACACCATAAAAAATAAAGATCCAACCTAGATTCTTCTAGGGACAACAAACAACACACGCTAAAAATATAGTAAGAAAGCAAGCAAACAAAATCTTCTCACAATGAGCACACTAGTTGGTGATGAAATCCAACGTCCCGGGAACAAAGTAAGAAGGGGCTGAGATAGAGCGAGTGGAAAAGTTACGTTGACGACCTGCTTAACGGACTTACACCCTGGTACAAGCTCCCACACATAATCATGGGTATACCCTCCAAGGAGCCTGAGTGATTCTGGCCAACGTCGATTCCAGGTACCATGAAGACTTTCCCCTCCACAGTCACTTTGTGTAAATACCCTAAAGAGAGAGGCCACTAAGGTTACTAACTACAACAATCATTCCTGGGGAAACTGTCGATAGTCTGATCCACGCGCAAGGGAAGGGTATCTAGCCCAAAATCAACTTGAAAGGCTTCCACTCATCATTGTGGTTATACCTTCAAGAGACCCCCATAATAGGCACAATCTCTACACCAAGACCAATAAAGAAGGGTGAGTAACTCTACTAGTCTCAATGTGACCTCAGGTTTGACCCTTGTGTGAGAAGGGCTTCCCAGGACAAAATGTAGCAATTGGATTTCACTGCTCCCTAACACAAGATCCTATGTTTGTTTGCATCTTTGGAAAGTTATCTTTCACACTGATTCCAAAGCCCTACAACTAATCTATTGTAGGTTTTCTACCAAAAAATGTAAAAATGTCTAATCAATTTTAGTTTAGCGCTTGATTTTTAAGGTTGTTGTTACTCAAAAGGAAAATGGCGTTGACAATATGGTGTTTTGACTGACTCAAAATCTATGTAAAGAGATTAAGATGAAATATTTTCATTTCTATGAAAGGTATTCTACGAGAAGGAGAAAACATTCATCATTACAGATGAACAATGTCCCAAAAAAGGCAAAAACCATGCAATTCCGCTACTTCAAATGCAAGCTAGTTTCACTACCCAAAATAAAATAAATTCATGTATCTTCTTTGTTTGATTATGATGTATACATAAATTAAATACAAAAACTTCAATGCTCCACTACTTTCAATCAGGAGAAAGAGTCATATGCAGATACAAAAGACATGAAGCAAAAGAGCTACAAACAAAGCATGCACTCAAGGTAGTGAGGTATGAAATAAAACAAGTAGAAAATTGTTATAACAAGAAATAACACCATCAAGGATTATACAACCAATCAAGCATTCAAGGAATACAATAAAATGTAGATAATAATCGAAGAAAGGATAGGGAGAAAGAGAAACGACTCAAAAATGTCCTAACAAAAAGCAGCTGGAAAAGGCAATTTCACATTTTTGAAAAAGGTTTCAAGATCCAAGCAAGACAATATGGATTGATAAGAATCAAAAAACATCAAAAACTAATCCAAACAACTTCACAAACCAGCCACGGACTCTGGGTAAAGATCTCTGCAAAAAAGGTTGCAAAAGACTGAGCAAAAGAAGGAAAAAACTCTCAAAAAAGAGACTAACGCTCCCCCAGAAGGGTGAACAGAGTGTTGCAACTCTCCCTAAGACACTTTAGGGAAGTGTTGGCACTCTGGTATGGCCTAGAGGGGGGCATTGAGCCACCTAAAAATTCAAAAAACAGTCAAAAAAAGAAGAAAAACTCACCCAGAATGCACAAAAATTGGTGAAATTGCTAATGAAGGTAGGAGAAGGAAAATGGATGATGAACAACCAATAAACGTTATATGAAATGCAGTAAAATCGTAGGGACAAACCAAGGAAATAGAAAGAGGGAATTCCTTTCCCAATGGAGTCGCCAATTTCTCTTACAGAGAAATCCCCCTACGGACAAGTGGATTCCCTCTTAGGCTATAGACTGCTAAGACCAAGACAGAAAGGGTGCTAATGTTGGACACTGACATCCTTTTAAATCTAGATAAAATAATGTATAGAGAAGAGGAAGAATGGTGTACCTTTTTAACTATTTTTTTCCTTGCAAAGTCCGAGTTGAGCTTTGATCCCCAAGCTCCTCGATAAGTCCTGCAAACAAAACAAAGACAGAACAAGCTTCCTATTCTACTAAGATTAGCTTGAAACCAGATCTATCTATAGAGACAATTTCATGTAGAATAAACACAACCTTGAAATAAATAGGCCAAGAACATATATATATTAATGAAAACAAAGCAATGTTCTTACAACCATGATGTATATGTAGCATCTTCACCAAGCTCTCCTTGTCCAACCCTTTGCTCAAATAATCCACACAAAATGATTATGCTTCAATTATGAATCTCCCTTATGAGATCATAAGTTTGATTCCTTCAATGTCTCCTCCTTTCACCATCAGGAGGCCTCCTTATATAGGCTTGGAGAGGCCTAACCACTTAAGAGATTCTTGGGATAGGTTGAGGATCCTTCTCCTTCTATTATGGATCTTCCCTAAGATCAAGCCTTAACCTCAGATATGAATCCAACCAACTCCAAAGATAAGGGGGATTCTTCCTTGATCTTCCTCAATAGTCCAAAATTCACTCAAAAAGGGTCAGTGCTCCCTCATAATGGGGCACAGAGCATTGCAACGCTCCCCCAAAAAGGGGTACAGAGCGTTGGCATTGCCTGACAGTGTATAGAGGAGCGTTGACTTCCAAAATTGATTTTTGAGTGGTTTTTTCATGGAAAAAGACTCGTACTCTTTGTCAAATGATTTCTCCTCTTCAAAACCAGTCTTTTGAGGTGTCTTTTAAGTGTTCGTGATAATTTTGTCCGAGACACAACATAGGAAAGATGACAGAATGATATTTGCGACACTTGTGACCAAAATGCGACACTTGCGACATTGACGATGACGACACTAGGCCATCATCATAATGAGTGATTTTTATGTGTAACACCTATACAGTTTCATCTGACTCCCATTCACTAGTCCTTCCACTACTTTTCCATCTAACCATTCTAACTAAACAACACCTACGTACGTTACATATCTGATGACATATGGCTCTAGCTAGTGCGTCGAGAACTTTCTCGGGTATTGTAAGAACTCGCTATCATAGAGAAGTACTAAATATCCTATGTGGAACTTCTTTTTTCTGATGTGTCTATCATGTTCTTCCTTTTCTAGTGTCTCATTTACTTATTGATGGAATCTTGCAGCAAATTATCCTTCCTCTAATATCAATAACTGTAATAGTCTTTCTTTTACTGCATTGGAATCTATAATATCTTCCATGACAGCAATGTGCAAACTTGGTACAAAAAATTAGATGGGACTGACTGCTCCCTAATCAAATGCTAATATAAAGGGTGTTTTACCTATCAAATTATTGAATGTAGTTCTGTAAGCCCAAAGCACTATAAGAATCCTTAAATTCCAATCATCCCATCCTACATTGCACACCTTGGTCGATGCATTCTCCAGTATCTTATTGAAGGCATCAACAGTTACATTATCTTGTGGGTGATATGGATTCCTCTTCTGATGTTGAATCTAGAACTCTTTTTTCAATGTTGCAATGGTATTGTTCAAAAAGTGAGTCCCCTCATCACTCATAAGTACTTTAGGACACTCATGGTCTTGTAACTATATTCTCAAATAAGAACAACACAATTGTCTCTATGATGTAATCTATAATTGGTTCTACCTCTTCCCAAATTGTCAAGTAGTCTATCATGGTAATTATGTACCTAGCTCATGATCGCCTCGCTTGTGGGTTAATTGGTCCGAAAAAATCCACTACCCATTTTTCAAACGCCTACAAACTGACTTGCAAATTCAAAGGAATCTCATCCCTTTGCAATGAACTTCCTACCCTATAGAAAATGTCACATCTCTGATAATATTCCTTCGCGTACTTATGGAGGGTGTCCCACCATATCCATACACATGATATCTTGTGCGTTGTATCCTTCCTTGCATAATGACCTCCTACAATTCTATCATGCACCTTTGCTAATATCATCAGTCTTTCATGTTCTAGAACAAAACATCACAGTATCCCATCTACACCTAACTTGTATAAATTTCCTTCAATCAATTGATAATCTATTGATTTAACCATGAGTTTCTTCTTATGCACTACTGTCATATTGGA
>JASDQU010104429.1:287249-311389 GCA_032191745.1 Picea mariana | reverse complement strand
CCCTGTGCCAACAAATGGTTCTGTTGTCGGGACCAGAATATTTTTAAGGGAATAACAAGGTGCTTCCCCTCAAAGACAGAGATTCAAAAGTGGATAGAGGATCAAGAGAGGGACTTCGCTGAAGCCCAGAACAAGAATCCTAAACTAATTACTGAAGATTGGCTGCAAAGATACATCTTCACCAACATTCACGATATCTTCTTGGGAGGAATCCACCGGGAGTTGTTTGAGTGGTTGGCTAGGTTAGCCGATACCTAGTTCGAGATTAGATCTAGACCTCCTGTGGTTTGGACACCAACACTGATCCAGAAGGTCAAGAGAGTTGACAACGCTGTATCCAGAGCAGTAGATCATTGGTTTGATAGTACCATTGGAGGGTATATCACCGAATTTGATGTTGATAGGGTAGAATCATGTAGCCAAGCTGAGAGATAAATTTTCAAAGACCCAGAGGAAAATTTTTGCACTTTATGAAGCTGAGAATCAAGATGTTGTTGCATGAATAGAACGTCTTGAAGATACAGTAGATTGGATGGACCTGAAAAGGCTAATGTTCATAAATTCAGACAACGACAGTGACACAAAAGATAGACATACACGTAGTGGAAGAGTATTCAGAGGGGTTCACCTTGAGAACCTATTTAAGAAAAACTACGGAGAAGAGGGTTTCTACAGTGGAGAAGAGGTAGATCTAACCGATGAAGAACATTCAGAACCCACCAGAAAAGAAGAAGGGGAAGCTGAAGAACTTTGCCAAAGTGAGCCAGAAACCTCAGGAACTACACAAATTACTTAAGTAAGTAACATTAACCCTCCTATTGTTTCAATAGCACCAAGCAACTAGAATAGCCAGAACCACCAGAGTCTTCAGAGTGTTGTTACTAGCAACTCAACCTATACTCAGACAAGAAGCCTAGGGAATTCTATGGAAGATGAGATTGGGCTCCCTATATTTATGGGATATGGATTTGAGGATCCCGATCAACACTGGTTCCTGTGTCAGGCCATGTGGAATATTAAAAGTATCACCAACGAATCCATAAAGAGAACCCAGTTTAGCACTACGCTGAGGGACCGCGCGCTGAGCTGGTACATGAAACTTGTCCAAGGACTAGTGCAGCCTAAGCCACTGAACGATATCAAGAATACGCTGATTCCAGATTTTAAGAAACCTAATTCAGAGTCATAATGCATTACATAGCTAAAAGAGATCAAACAAAAGGTAGCAGAACCTGTTTGGGAGATCGACCAGAGATTCAGGACCCTAACAGGTTGATTAACTTTTCAGTTCCCTGATGAAAAAAATAAACAATGGTTCATCGCGGCACTGTTACCACACATTAGAGTCCCTCTTATGTAGCATAAGATTGCATTGCAGGCAAAAGCTTTGGATATTTCCATGAAGCTTGAATCAACACCTATGGGAGAATCTATCTCAGGCATGAGCCAGATCTTGAGCCAGCTGACTAGTTTGTCTCTGTAGGTCAAGGATATGAAGAAGGACAAGGGGAAGGACAAAAGGGAAGATATATGGTGTGTAATATGCAGATACAAAGGTCATGATAAGGAACACTGTCCCTTATTTCATGAGTATTTGGCCTCAAGAGCACCGATCCCCTTGAAGCAAGTTAACCTACCCTAGTGCGATGTATGCAGAAATAGGCATTGCCCAGGTGAGTGTTATTACATGTAGAAGTATGTTCAGACACCCACAAAATTTTATTACACATTCTATAAATCAGTGGGGCCTGATGATCGAGATTGTAGAGATTATGATCTCATGCATGAGAGGTTGAGGGACATATACAAGATTCAAGGTGAAGTACAACAAGAAAGAAACACTCCACAGTACAACTCTCCAGGGAAAGGAAACTTCAACCCTCACGGTGGATACAGAGGACGAGGACGAGGTATGGGCCGAGGCTGAGGACAAATAATCTGTTATAATTGCGGGCGGCCAGGACACTTGGCAAGGGATTGTCAAAATCCTTGCACAACCTGTTGTTATTGTAACTCTTTCTAGCATGTCATAGAAGAATGCCTTGTGCTACTAGCTAAGCTTCAGAAAAGACGAGGACCCCAGAAGAACCCACAAGTGCAACTGATATATGTCGAACTGCATGGAACAAACCCTAGAATCACTGTTATTACTCGAGGAGGCGCTGCTACAGGAGAAGATAAAACAATCCAAAGAAAGATCGCAGAAGAGTCAGGTATCAGGAAAGATGTGGAGAAGACTTAGGCTTTTGATGGAAGGAAAAAAAGACAAATCTTCGAGGAAGCAAGACAGGAGTTCAACGGGGACCAAGGATCCTCATCTAAAACGTGACCAGAAATAAAAGAGTATGGAATTCCTCAAGCATTTGATCAATCGGCTTCACCGAAAGAAGGAAAAGAGGTAAGTAAACTCATCGAATTTTTGTACACTTGTCTTAAGTTAGTTGAGGATGAGAATGCTGTGAAAGATTTACAGAACCTAATCAGGCAGTATGAGCTAGGAAAGGTAGACCCCTTACTGAACATGGAAGTACACCAGATTGGTAAAAAGAGAAGAACANATGTGGTCCTCTACTTAGGGTCAGAGGTCATTGTCATGATGAAGCAAACTTGGGCACTAATGGGAAAACCAAAGTTTATCTATTCCCCTATCAGGCTTAGAATGGTTAATCAACAAGCTATCAACCCATTTGGACGATTGGAGCATGTCCCTGTGGACATTGACGGAGTTAGGACATTTGCAGATTTTGAGGTAATTGAAATTGTTGATGATAGCTGCCCTTACCCTACATTGCTAGGAATTGATTGTGCCTTTGACAATTCTATTATTGTTGATTTAAAGAAAAGACGTATGACATTTGAAAGAGATGGCCTTAGGGTCATTTCACCCTTATATCTAGATGAGGATCCACGATATACAGAGCCCATCAGAGAAGAAGACCATGCATATGAGCTAGAAAACATATATAAATTAACAACCAGACAGTAGGATTATATCAACCCTACTACCGATGGAAATATAAGTTGGCGAAGTGACAATGCATGTTCATCAAATTCAAAAGAAGTGATAGAGAATTGGCAGAACTAGATGTATGAAGTATCCAGAAGGATATGTGCTCGACTGACCAGAGAAGTTCGTTGGATTGGTACAACAATAAGTAACTTGCCTACCTTTGATGGTCTGAACCCTCTAGAAGCCTTCCTCTCATATTTTTAAACAAGTGTACCAACACAACAGAGGATGTTGGCTATGGATGAGGCCCTGAAATATACACCAACAAGATGGTGGGGGACGCACAAAAGCAATATTATAGACTGGACACAATGTCAAACCTTGATGACAATGCGATTCTCAACACAAGTAGGAAGCTGCAAAGTGAGGTACACAGGTCGAAGATGCCCAAAGGACCATGTGCGAAGCTGTGATGAAGCCTGGAGTGACATTCCTTGTGAAAAATGGGTACATATATTCATTAACAAGCTGGACCCGACCCCTATTAACTGGTACCTTCAAGAGGAGTTGTGCCTCATCACTGCAGATTGGGAAGGTATGCTTCATAATTTTGTAACCACCTTTTTGTTTGAAAGTGAATTTCCTTCAGTAGATCAAGCACTACATATTGTGAGGCATAAATTATTTAAGGAGGCATCTAGCCTCTCTTTGGAGCAATAAGAGGATGAATGGACTATGCCATTCCAAAAACTACAAGGATGTTACAACATTAATGCCGACACAGATGACGATCCGAGGAAGGTAAACATTACTGAGATAGAAGGCCACAGGGATGTGGAAGGACGAGATGTTGAGCTGCCATTCATTGGACAACTGATCAAGATAAAGAAAGTCAGTATTGGGACAAAGGAGACACTGAATCTTTCCAATTTCATAGATTACTGGGATGTTGCTACCATTGATAAAATTACAGAATTACTACACGAGTATCAGGACTTGTTTCCGACCAAGTTCACTGATATGAAGGGTATCAAAGGACCTATGGGAGAAATGAGAATACCTTTGAAGCCATATGTGAAGCCAATCAAGCAAAAAACCTACAGATTGAACCCAAAATATAAGGAAAAAGTGAAGATTGAGCTCGACAGAATGTTAGAAGCAAGGATTATTGAAATTGTTGAAAAGTTGGAGTGGATCTGCCCTATGGTGGTGCAAGACAAGAAGACAAGTGAGATCAGGATCTACGTAGATCTCAGGAATATGAATGATGATTGTTTGCATGATCCTTTCCCTAGACCATTCACAGATGAAGTGTTGGATAATGTGGGAGGCTAGGAGGTATATTCTTTTACATATGGGTTTTTCAGGATACCATCAGAACCGGATTGCCAAGGAGAACCGCCACAAGACCACATTTTCCACATAATGGGGATCCTACCAATACACAGTGATTCCATTTGGACTGAAGAATGCCCCAACCATCTTCTCCATGGTGGTGGTCGAAGCGTTCAAAGAATTTTTTCATAAGTTTTTAGAAGCCTATTTTGATGACTGGACTGCTTTTAGTTTGCTGAAAAATCATATTGAATGTCTAAGACTAATGTTGGAAAAATGCAGGCAGTGTCAAATTTCTTTAAATTTGAAGAAGTGCATCTTCTTCTCACCTTTTGGATTATTATTAGGACATATTGTATGAAAGTAAGGATTGTTGGTTGATCCATAAAAAATTGCAATTATAGTCGACTTACCACCTTTTACTTTAGTCAAACAACTGTGCACTGCGCTAGGACATACTAGCTATTACAGAAAATTTATCAAAGGATATGCTCATATTACTGCACCAATGGAGAATTTATTAAAGAAAGACTGACAGTTTGGTTGGACAAAGGAATGCCGACAGAGCTTCGACACACTGAAACAAAAGATGGTGACTATGCCCATTCTGGTCTTTCCAGACTGGAACAGAGAATTTCATGTGCATGTCGATGCATCTTCTATTGCATTAGGAGCAATATTGGCACAAACTGGAGAAGAGGAGATCGACCATCCATTAGCATTTGCCAACAGAAAGATATCTACAACTGAAATCAATTACACTACTATAGAGAGAGAAGGATTATCCATGATGTACGCGCTTCAAAAATTCTGCCATTACTTACTAAGAGGACACTTTAAAATGTTTACTGATCACTCTGTGTTGAAGTACCTAGTCAACAAGCCAGTGTTGGGGGGGTGAATATGCAGATGGATTCTCCTATTTCAAGAATATTACTTTTTGATCATAGTTAATCCAAGAAGAATGAATACGGGATCTGACCACCTGTCGAGGTTGGAACATGGCGAAGAACCCGCCAGTCTAGAGGATACACTACCGAATGCAGAGCTGCTCACCATTAGGAAGATGGATGACCACTTCACAGACATAGTCCAATTCCTATCAACAGGAATGGCTCCAAGTGAGTATACAATTTCCCAGAAGAAACGGCTAGTAGTGCGTTCTGCAGAATTTTCACTGATAGTTGGTCAACTATATAAGATGGGACCTGATGAGATACTAATAAGATGTGTGATGGAGGCATATCACCCAATGATCCTCACAGAATCTCATGAAGGCATCATAGGAGGACATTACGCAGGGAAAGCAACTGCACGGAAGGTTCTGCAAKCTAGCCTTTGATGGCCTACTTTACAAAGAGATGCTAAAGAGTATACCAGAGCCTGTGATGTATGCCAAAGAGTTGGAAAACCATCCTGAAGAGATGAAATTCTACTACCACTGCAGATGACCCTACAAGCATTTGAAAAGTAGGCCATTGACTTCATGGGACCTATAAACCCACCAGGAAAGTGCACAGAAGCAAGGTACATTATCACTGTGATAGAATACCTGACTAGATGGGTCAAAGAAAGAGAAGTCAAGGACTATAGTGCAATTACAGCTGTGCGTTTTATATTTGATAACATAATAACCTAGTTTGGAATCCCTAAGACGCTAATGAGCGATCAAGTCACTCATTTCATCAACAAGACAGTTGAAGCCCTGACTGAAGAATTTGCAGTTCACCATCAGAAGAGTACACCTTACCATCCACAAGCAAACAGAATGGTTGAAGAATTCAACAAAATCTTGGAGACAACATTGACAAAGATTTGCAGTTTGAAAATGGATGACTGGAATTTAAGAGTACCGACAATACTCTTGGATTATATAACCACTTGTAAGAAATTAACAATGCAGACGCCTTTCAAGTTGGTTTATGGTCTCGAAGCTGTTGTCCCGATGGAGTACTTGGTACCAAGCTTAAGAATTGATGCAATTATAGACATGGATGATAATGGTGTTGTTTGTGAGAGGCTTGCCCAACTGGTTGAACTAGAAGAAGACATATTTATTGCAGGATTCCATCAGCAGGTACATAAGGAAAGAGAGAAGGACTATCATGACAGACACATCAAGAAGAAGGCATTTAAGCAAGATGATTTAGTACTGGTGTATGACAGTAAATTTATAAGACATCTAGGGAAGTTCAGAATGCATTGGCTTGGACCATATGAGATCGCCTATGTTATAGAATGAGGAGCTGCACAACTGAAGACATTGAAGGGAGAATGGAAAGAAGGATTAGTGAATGGGAGTCAACTGAAGTTGAATTATGACAACCAGCTGCCTTGGAGATCTTAGTAAAAGAAAGGAGAAAAGGGTCTAGGTACTAGGTGCAGTTGAAACTGGGTACCAGACACAGAAAAGATAGTTTTCACAAGGATGGGAAGGAGGCATAAAGCATAAAGAAAAGGCTGCACTGCACAGTCCAAAGTCGAAGTGAAATGGAAGGATCAGATATGAAGTGCCTCGGGACGAGTCACGGGTGAGTGTTAGAGGCCTGTTGGCCCTTGGTTATGGAAGGAAGTGAAGATCGAGGAAGAAAAGGTCAAACCTCAACTGCGCGGGAGACACAGTGATTGTCACTGGGTCAAAGTAAGCAAAAGAGCAGAAAATTTGGAGCAAAGTATGAAAAAGAAAGCCTTTGGATGAGGAGATCAAGGATGACATATCAACAAGGAAGATGGATCGAGGACAAATCAACAAGCAGAGAAATCCACCATTGGATTCTTTGGAGCACCGTGCGAGAAGGGAGGAAAGACAGGTTGGCGAAGCCCTGAAAAGGTGGGTCAAGTTGACCTAGGGTTTTAGACACCTAGGTTTTTGGGTAATTAGGGTTTTGACACCTAGGTTTTGACCTAAGGCTGTCGGTGAGGGACTATAATGTATAAATAGAGGTTGAGAGGACCTAGGTCGGGTCGGTACTAGTGCTGGGTATTGATATTGACTGTTGTTGCTTGAGAGATTATTGTACAGTGAGAGAGAGGAGTGCTGAGAGGGAGAGCCTTCTGGTATTGTAAGATCTTCAGCTAGGTGAGAAGATCAAGTCCTGCAGCTGGGTGCGCAGTAAGGTGGGAGACTGAGAGAAGAAGAGAGAAGATCTGCTGACTAAGAGCACAAATCAGAACTGTAAGCTTTATCTTAATATATCATAAGAACAGTTCTGTGGACGTAGCCCTAGAAAGAGGGTGAACCACATATATTTTGTGTCGTATGTATGATTGATGCCTGGACCTCTATCATTGTTATACTGTTATTCGCATTTTTGTGTTAGATCATATTTATAATTGTACATAGTAGATCTAGTGGATAAGAGATATATGAATGTTGCATTATTTTTGTATTAGTTCCACTTGATATTCCCCTGGTTGTAGACATCTTTGTCCTGCAACCCTCCTCTTAGACTTTGTCCTGCAACCCTCCTCTTAGCTGCTTCAGGTGAGACTACATCTGCTTCGCAAGTGTTTTCGAAAGGGACAATAGCTAGGGCTTGTTGGTGCGCTCTTGGAGTGAACCCTGGGTCTTCCCCTATGCCAACATTCCTACTGTTGAATCAAATTTATTTAAGACCCATCAACAACTCCATCCCTTAAGGGATGCATGCTAGCCCTTATCCTTGCTTAGCTCCTAGATTTACTGCAAGTTCATAGGATGAGGAACCGATCCTCGTGCCAACAACCAAACACATAGCACTGAGTTATATGGAATGTGCTAACAAAGCCACCCAAGACTAGGGATAGGCTCTTATCCATCCGCACTATTAATCGGGGGTTGGTCGCATGCTAGTTTTCGCGCCATGTAACAAGACCATGGGCTTGGGCTAGACCCCAACCCTTTCCACCTCCACACTAATACTTGGTGCAACTCATATATTAAATAAGTGGTATGGTTAACAAGCACCATCCGTGGGAAGCCCAATCATCCCAAATATTCCAAGACTTAGCTCGGCCAGAGGTCATGCGTTCAATCCTCATGGAGACCAGTTTTTTTTTGCCAATGAACCAACCACTGGGTGCCACATGGCTTCCCATGTCTGGGCCATGTGGCACCACCCTATGCGTTGATTTCCGATGCCACCTGTCAGTCTCCGATTGGACCATGCCACTTTTCAGTATTCGATTGGACCATTTGTCAGCATCATACCATGCCACCTTTCATCACCGTACCATGCCATGTGTCATTGTATGAACATATCACGTGTCACCATACAAACTTGCCATGTGTCACCCTTGTAGTGGTGACATGTGTCACCTTCCAGTTGTTCCACCTATACCTGCCACGTCAACAGTCCAATGTGCCCTTGCCGTGTCAGTTGTATGGATTGCTGCCATGTGCCACGCTGCCACATCAATATGATGTCATGCTGACGTCAGTGTTGACTTTTTTCCTGTTTACTTGTTTAATTATTTCTCTGTTTGGAAAAATGAACATAACACGATATCTGGAGAAAACAATGTCCGTTTGAGCCCGTTCAAGTTGTGTTGGGTTTGTATCAATGTGGCCTACGCACACGTCCATTTTGAATCCATTCTAAGAACTTTGATTTTTAGGGCTTTTTGAGCTCCATCAAGCTCCTGGATTCGATTCTGGATCACACCTCCCCACTAAAGGACCTTTTGGTCCCCAAACGTTTACCAAATAGTCATCAAGATTGGGATAGGCCACCTAAATTGATCTCTATCTTTGAACTATGTCTTGTGCACCTGTCTCATCAAGATCAACTCTAACACAATCATGACAACTAACAACATATTGCTAGCCATTTGAACCTTGTCACATTTTATTGAAGCCACTATCTTCCATGTAGACAACATTACTAATGATAGCATCAAAAAAATGACTACAAATGAGCTGATATACTTGTAATATTTGCATGACATGATCTTATCTTGAAGCAAACTGTGATTGATTTTCCATTCAACAATCATTTCATGTTCTTGCTTAAGATCGATTACTTGATTTGAAACAATTATTGGTTTGTTGCTTTCTTGAAATTCCTTCTTTAATTGTTCCATTGTTTGAAGTGTTTTATTTTCCTTTACATCATGAGCATGAACCGCATAATCTTTACCTGCTTTGGTTAATTGATATTGATTCTTTGTCATGCAGAAGATTGCTTTACGGTCATACAAGTATGGACTACGTAATACCATTCCACATTCACTTAGTGGAACTACATCACATGTTACCTCATCCACATACTTATATGAAATATTAAATTTGATTGTGCACTACTTTGTTATGTGCATTTGATGATGGTGGCTTATCCATTTAAGTGTGTAGGGATTATGATGTATTTGTGTTTTTAACCCCAATTGTTTAACCAATTCCTCCGAGATTAGGTTAGATTGAGATCCACTATCAATTAATGTATCAACCTCAGTGTGTCACATGATGGTCCTTATATGAAACAAGTTACTTCTACAATCAATTACTTCACCAATTTTACCTTTCATACCAACCAATAAGACCTTTGATTCATCACCTGAATCTGATCCCAAGTCTGTCGGTCATGTTGTCACTGCAATTGTTTGCCTTCCCTTATTTTCCTTGAACCACTTGGGCCTCTTCTCGAGATGCAACTGCCAACAATGATCCTCATCATGTCCCTCTTTCTTGCAATGCTTGCAAGAGGGCCTCTCTTCCTTTCTCACCACTGAGTTTGACTTCTTTCCATGCCACTTCCTCTTGTCCTCTTTCCTTGAAGACGATTCCCCTGATACACCAACGCCTGTTCTCCCTATTTCAATGTATGTCGCTTAAACAATAAAACTCATCAAGGTTAGTGGGTCCAAACATGAATACAGTGTTTCTAACATGTGCAGGTAAACCTCCTATATACTTCATAAGGGTTTCTTGTGTATGTAAAGGAATATCTAACATCAATGCCATTTTTCGAAAGCCATATGTATATTGTTGCATTGTTTGTCCTTTTCTTAGTTTTAAATCTTTCCATTCAATTAATGCTTTTTATTTATAACCCAAAAGATAGAATTGCTTTCTAAGTGCAGAAATGAAACTTTGCCATTATGGAAATACATTACCCACTTGTTGTGTTCTATTTTTAAAATTGATTTTCCACCAGATGATTGTTGGGCCTGCAAGTCTCAATGATGCCAATTTGATTTGTATGGCCTCATCCTTGATCTGTTGCACACTGCAATAGACCTCCATCTGCCTGACCTGATTGTCAAGTTTCTCTGCATTAACTTCACCATCATATATGGGTAATTCGAATTTAACATCAAGTTTTAATAATGGCATTTCATTCTTATGTTTATGAATATGTTTCTTTGCATTGGATTTAGAACTTGAACTTGAAGAAGAAGGAGGTGATGATGGAGGTGAAGGAGGAATCTGAGGAGGATCCTCTCCTTATTCACTTTTTCTCTTTGAATATTTACCTAGATTTGGTCTCTTTCGTTCCAAGTAATGCTCATACAAAACTTTCATCATCTTCGAAATAGCAAATAAATTTTTTCGAAACTCTTTATCATCTTGAGAGAGTCCCTCTTTCGATGCCATTTTCTCGCTGTGAGAATTTCTCTTTCTCAATCCAATAAATGGATTCTCTTCAACAATGTCACCTTCACCA
Source organism: Picea mariana (assembly GCA_032191745.1). Taxonomy (NCBI): domain Eukaryota; kingdom Viridiplantae; phylum Streptophyta; class Pinopsida; order Pinales; family Pinaceae; genus Picea; species Picea mariana. The sequence continues at coordinate 300,463 of JASDQU010104429.1, read as the reverse complement.
CAAAGTAGCTTTTCCCTGGTTAACATGCAAAACTCAAATCGAAATGTCAACTACCTCTGATACCACTTGATCCGAAAAGATCTTTTACACGACTATGGTTGAGTTATTATGCATGTATTGATTAACCAATTAGTAATCTTAAAGAAAGAGGAAGAGGATATGAGAGGTTATCACATCCATATAAACATGTACAAAACTGAAATGAAGCATAAAACAACAACAAACCATAACACCAATGTGATAACAGAGTTCGACAATCTCGCCTACGTCTTTGGGCCTTTGTCTCAGTGGGTGAGGCTTTCTTATTTATGTTTAAAGCTCAATAAGTACATCACAATAGTGAAAAAAAGTTAAAAAATGAATCTAGTATTCTCCAAGATCTTAAAAACCCAAGAAAATAAACGACACTCAAATCGGATGATCGGAGCTCCCAAAAATGGCCCGCAAAGTTGAGCTCCTCAACAGCTTCCCTGCATAAAAATGGATTTGGCTTGGAAAATATTCAACATAAACCTACTATGAATCTCCTCCCATGGCATCAAGAAGGCCTATTTTATATATATATGGAGTTGGTAACAATATCCCAACTTCCTCCCAAGATCTGGCCTCAAAAAGATCCCAATATCCCCCAATATTGGATAAAAATATTCAATAACATGCATAAAATCATTTAAAAATCTTAAACCATAGTTTAAAAACCCCAAAATGAAAATGAATAGGGATAAAGCCCCCTGGAATGGGAACGCACCACCTTAATAAGGTCACATAGCTATGATGTGGCCAAGTGCCAACCCCTAAGGGCTGTGCACTGGCCCTTATCCATGCTAGCTCCTGGATTTACTGCAAGTTCATAGGACCAGGGGCCGATCCCCGTGCCAACAACCAAACACATAGCACTGGGTTATATGGCATGTTCTAACAGAGCCACCCGAGACCGGGGCTAGGCTCTTATCCATCCACACTATCATCAGGGGTTGGTCGCATGTTATTTTTTGCGCCGGGTAACAAAACCGCGGGCTGGGGCTAGACCCTAGCCCTTTCCACCTCCGTACTAATACTTGGTGCAATTAATATATTAAATAAGTGGTATGGTTAACAAACACCATCTGTGGGAGGCCCGACCAACCCAACTCTGCTAAGAATTATCCTGGCCATAGGTCATGTGTTCGATCCTCATGGAGACTAAAACAATTTTTCCAACGAACCAACCACTGGGTGCCACATGGATGCCCATGTCTAGGCCACTTGGCACCACCCTATTCATTGATTTTTTATGCCACGTGTTAGTCTCCGATTGGACCATTTGTCAGCATTGTACCATGCCACCTGTCTTCCCTGTCATCATCATACCCTGCCACATGTCACCATATGGATGGACCATGTGTCACCGTATGGACGTGCCATGTGTCACCCTTATAGTGGTGACACATGTCACCTTCCGTTTGGTCCACCTATACCTGCCACATCAACAGTCCAATGTACCCCTACCACATCAGTTGTACGACCTTCTTCCACGTGTCATGATGACATCAGCGTTGACTTTTTTCCTATTGCCTGTTTGACTTTTTGCTTGTTTGGAAAAATGAACAGAACGCGATATCTGGAGGATACGATGTTCATTTCATCCCATTCAAGTTTTTTTGGGTTCGTATCAATGAGGCCTACACACGTCCATTTTGAATATATTTTGAAAACTTTTATTTTTAGGCCTTTCTGAGCCCCATCAAGCTCCTGGATCTGATTCTGGATCATGGAGTCACTCACAATAATTGTTTTTATACAATCATAAATACCATTAAATAAAATGTTTCAAAACATTCACCCAAAGTATTCAATATCAAGTAGAATTCCATAATTGAATTTTCCATTATTGTGTTGTTAATAAATCCTACTATAATTTTGATAGAAAAATATTTCAACACAAAAGAGCTATTATTCAATACATTTACATTCATATACGATAGATTTCTATAATTGGAATTACAAATCAATATTTGCATTTTTTTTATTAATTAATTTTTGTTTAAGTGGAAATGTTATAAAAAGTACTACTAAATTTATCAAACGTAATTGTATATAAAAAACTAAGAAGATCTTATTAACCATAGAAAACACTATTGCACGTAGAAAATATTAGTAGAAAGTACTACTTACATTATTTAACATAGCTTTACATTTTCTACAATGAATCTCACATCATTGAATCCATTTAGGTGTAGCAAGCATGGCCACAAACAATCTAACAAGTATGTGCCACTCATGTCCTCACAATTATAACCTTTTTGTAACTACATAGTTCCCTTCATCAATACAAATATGATTTTCCTTCAAATCATCTGCAATAACTATGTTTTTATCATCATTCGTGTCCTTAAGGATCTCCCAAACCTTTTATAAAGGTCTGATATATACATGTTGATTCCTATCACCAACATGACCCTTTTTACATATCATACCACAATCATCTTGTGTTAAAATGACTTTAAATTGGTCCCTTCTCTATCATGTCCTCTCAAATAACAATGGAAAAACTCATTCGCATTTTTATGTTGCACAAACGTCCATAGCCCAACCTCAAAAATACTAAAGAAATGTTCAAAGAATTCTCTAACCCTTAGGCATATGAAATAAATATATGTACTTGTGTGAATGTCTAGATTTGTTTGCAATAAATTGTTTTGTAATCATATTTCATGAATTGCATGTAGAAATACACCATTCAAATAAAAAATTATTTGTGGTTTATTATCTCCTCTAACTGTAAGAAAAGAAATGAAACAAACTGATTAATATATTTATTTATTTTTCCAATTTTTCCATGACTTGCAGGACTAGCATGTGGTCTACGAAACTGCGACCCAGGGTTCTCTAAGCTGTCAAAATCACCTGGGGATCACACCTAGCATGGGCCACACTAACCCTTAGTATGGTTGGATTTTAGGTGTATCATCTTGGCTATCTTAGTTTCGAACCTAAGTCACCTTACAGAACGAGGCCCATCGCAACCAATCAAGCTAGTGGGATTTGAAAAAACAAATTGTTTAATATTACTACTTGTTCATTACAAAATTATTAAGTAAATTTAATAAAAATATGGTATGTAGTTTTCAAAAAATATAATCATCACTTACATACCATTCATATTTTTTCTTCAATGACCAATTTCTAAAAAAAATATAAGTATCATCATCCTTCTTATACCCAAAATGTGGAAATAAAGTTAGATAAATATAGTGATATTGAAACGCTAGATATATTATTTAGTGATAGTAAATTTTTTTAACTAGCCAAAAAATTACTCACAACTAAGTGTGACTTATTGTTATGACCCAAAGGGGAAATATATAGGGTTAAATGTATATGATATGATCCCACGGGGGGACAGATACGGGGTTAAATGTACATGTAATGTGTAAATACATATGTAATAGGGTCGGCCTAATAGTAAAGGGACCTCATGTGCAGGTGTGAATATGTATATATAGAGATCATGTATTCATTATTGTAGACATATGAATTGGGAAGTATGAATGTATTTGGTATGTTGAGGAGGTTCTCCTATTCGTTAAGGAGTTATTGTATAACTTTATAATGTCCCTTTCTGAGTCAGGACTTGAGAGAGGAGGGATTAGTAGTATAAACATCCCCTTTAGACTATAGTCAGTAAGAAATAGGGGAAAATGTTCATTTGATGTCATTTCACTACGGAAATGTCATAATTTGAAAGTGACATTAAGTGACTAAGTGGGAAAAGGTAATTAAGCGCTTAAGTGAATGTTAAATTAGAAAACTTAGCAAAAGTGCTTAAGTGAAAAGTCAATGAAGAATTGGGGTTTCAGTGGATATAAGGAGAAGAAAAGTGACCTAATGGGTAATTATTGATGATTTGAGAATTGAAAGCAGAGATTTGAGGAGAAACCCAAATTCAGGCGAATTTGAGGATACTTTTGGATTCCAGGAGAAAGACACCAAGGGATTGGGTTCGTTGTTGAGAGATACACCCTAGCCAGTTGAAGAGACCACACAAGTTTTCCATTTCTTTCATTATAGATCTATAGTTAGATTGAGCGTGGAGATTAGAGATCCAACTCTAGCAGTCAAATTCCAGTGTGGGTTCTAGAGGAGACATCAAATATATAGTGGGTTTCTCTTCCCGAGGAGGTCTAGCGAACCTAAACCCTCAGAACCCATTTGATATCAGGGGAAGGTGCTTCATTTGAGCTATCCAACACATTTTTCCGATCCTTCTAAACATCATGGAATCACATTCAGTCAGTGGATTTATAACGTGTTTGACAAACAAAGTATAGATCGAAGATTCTCAGATCTTCTCATCCAGAGGACTAGAAAGCCAGATTCCTTTTGACCCATTCAAGAGGGAGGCAGGGTCCTCCATTTGATAAATGTTCCATCAGATTTAGACAATGGAATTTACTTGGGAGACTCTTTTAGTGTTAGCCAACGTGAGGGAATTCCCAATAGTTGGAAATATTACTTTCGGTAATGACAAAGAGATCAAGAAGCCTAATAACAAAAAATCCATCCAAGGTGAGTCTTCTATGGAAACCTCATTGTGATAGATCTCTTCAGATTCAGAGGAGTCTTGCTCATGCATGCATCAGATTCATCTTCTGGCAATAGATCCAGTGCTGCATGCAACAATAAACCCACACATGTGACAGATCAATATTGAATGCCAATGATATAGAGATGCATGTTAGTTCTAGGTATTGTTCCATGCTTTTACTAGTATTCCAATACAGATCTAGTCATTTAAATGTCTAATTGAAGATTGGTTTGGTTATTTTTACATGTATGCAGTCTATGTGTGAATTTTTGTACATGCATGTCATTATTGTAATTGCTTGACTATTCAATATATCTTAAACAAATTGTTCCACCTGAAACCACATGAAAAATCAACACACATGTTAAATTCAAGTTATCAAACACAATCAGAAACCTAAATAACTGATTCAACCTCCCAAAGAGTATCATTTCTGCGATAGACAGGGTCAATAGAGATTTAATATCCATATCTACGAATTTGGGATATTACAAGTGGTAACAGAGAATTAGTCCTGCGAGATTGTGACTAAAGTTTCCATGAGTTCAATAAAAAACCCAGGGGGGCATGAGCATATAGGTGATGAATTCGTCACTTTCAGTAGGCAAAAAAAGAGGAGAGGACCAAGATCATATTATCCCCCCTTTTATCATAGTTTATAGGAAGAGGAAGAGGTACATTTGGAAGCATAAAGAAGGGAAGAGCGTGAGGTAGAGCTTGAGGCAAATAGGAGGATGGGAGACAAAGATGGAAGGCCCGAAGTTCATGGAAAAGCACCCATGGACCCAAAAGTGGCCTTCATGCAGGTTCTTAACAATTTGGTGATCATTTAGTAGGAAATGACTTAGTATTTGGAACATATGGGAGATAGATTGGCTACAGGGAACATTCCAGGAGAAAATGTCCTCCATGCAACACAGGGAAAGTTAGGGGTAGGTAGTAGACCCCATTCACCTACTAGCACCTACACATCATCGAGTAGGATTCCCATGCCACTATTTCCTAGATTTCAAAGGGTACTTCTAATAGAAAAACAACAAACATTAACACAGAGATCAGCCACAAAAGCAGAGGATATTGTTAATTACAAGAGAGAGTATGAAACCCTAGGGCTAAAGTTCCATAATGACATGACTTTAGTAGAGTATTGCATACTTAGACTCAAGAACCGTCCTAGAGATCCTCAGAGGAGAGGACATGAGTAACAATAGGGACACAACATGGATTTCATTAGGAAAGTATGGAAACTCACTATACCCTATTTCAATGGATCATCCAGATGTGTTTCCAGAGCATGGGTACAAAAACTCAACATGTACTAAAAGCTCAACTAGATGACAGAAAATGAAGCTATCAGTTACACTACTTTTCATTTGGAGGGAAAGTCCCACAAGTGGTGGCACCATGGATTGGTGATCTTGGGTCACAATCACATATCCTCATATAGGGAGTTCAGAAAGATACTTATGGACATGTTTGACAGGAGGGATCCAAAGATCCACTTCAGGGACTTAGCCTAGTTGAGACAAACCGGTACAATTGATTCATTTATCACAAATTTTTAGATAACATCCATGACAGTGATAGACATTTCAGAGCCTATATTGAACATGATTTTCATAGAGGGTCTCACAGACCTCACACACTACAATATTCCATCCTACGCACTAGAGATCTAGCAGACTTAGTGACGAAAACCAAAATTGTTTCCAAACCATTTGTTCCATGGACAAACCAAGATAGGAAACCATTCTAGAGAGAGTGGAATGGTAAGGATAACTTGGATGATGATACAAGGTGCGAGCTTATGAGGAATAAGTTATGATTCAACTTCAGAGATCCATGGGTCCCTGGCCATAGGTGCATGGGAAAGGGAAAAATCCACTACATTGAGGTTGCACCAGACAGTGATGAGAAGGAACATGGTGGTTAGACACATGATAATGATTCGACTAGCTCAGAGGAGGAGGAGCCTCCAAGGAGACCGCCGACACCAGTAGGTGCACAACCATTAGTAGAGACACAACCTCCCAAGAAGGCTAAGAGACGAGCACCAGTGAAGGGAGGAGTCATAGTGACCATTTCAGGAGTCCCTTGGTATGAGACACTCAGAATTAGAGGTACTATTCAGGGGCAACGTGCCATTTCCTTGATAGATGGTGGGGAAACCCACAATTTCATTGACATTGCATTGGTAGCTAACAGAGCACTGCAAATCGAAGAGTTTTAGGGTTTTAATGTTTCATTAGTTAATGGTCACATGGTAGAGTGTTTGGATTGAGTTCTAGACTTAGAGGTACATCTAGGAAACTAGATAGTGAAGGATACATTCTATGTGGTTGACCTTTCTGACACAGATGTGGTATTGGGAGTCCAATGGTTAATCACCTTGGGAAATATTTCTACTAATTACCAAACACTTGAGATGGGATTAAGAGATACTGAAGGGAAGAATATTTTATTGAGGGGTATGTCGACAGTGGCACATAGGGCAGTGTTAGCAAAGAGGATGGAGAGGATCTTTAGACTTGGGGGAGTATAATATGAAATAAAGTGTGTGATCACCATGCATAGGGGTTAATACAGTCACCAACAATATCAAAAAGAGATCATGGATTTGTTGAGTCAACATGAGCAATTTTTTGGTCTGATGCCACTAGGGAGACCCCCAGACAGAGGGTTTGAGCACACCATTGAGATGGAGATCTCAACAGATTGGAAATCACACTTGTTAGTAGAGTATTCCAAGAATAAGTTTGCATGTGGGTTATTGGAAGAACATGTACATGACGACATGTACAAAGTCACATATGAGGCCATCTTCTATAAATACCAAGTCTACCTTATGCCTGAATCTAGTCTCAAAAAGAATATCTCGACGACAGTACACAAATCACCTTTAGCAGGCCATCAAGGCTTCTTCAAGAAATACATCCAGGTCAAGGAGAGATTATCTTTGAAGGGTATCAAGAAGGATGTGATGAGGCATATCAACGAGTGTGTGACTTGTCAGTAGAATAAGTCAGAGTAGACACTCCCAATAGGGTTGCTTCATCCACTCCCTATTATGGAGCAGAAATGGGAAAGTATATCCATGGAATTCAGTATAGGACTACCTAAGGCTCATGGTAAGGACTGCATATTTTTAGTGGTCAATAGATTGACCAAATTTGTGAACGTTTTCACAATTTCTACAAACTATAATGCAGTGCAGGTGGTAGAGTTGTTCGTCAGAGAGATATTCATACTTCACGGGTTTCCAAAGAGTATAGTCAGTGACTGAGACAATCGGTTCATCAACACATTTTGGCAGGAGTTATTCAGATTGGTTGGTACAAGGTTGATATCTAGCACCATTTACCACCCATGGGATGATGGGAAGACTAATATAGTCAACAAGTGGATAGAGGGATACTTGAGGAACTATGTGATAAGACAACAAAAAGAGTGGGTAAGGTGGTTACATCTTGGAGATCATTATTACAACACTATCTTCCACATGTCCATTGGTATGACCCTATTTAGAGCATTATATGGATATGATTCTCCCACTTTGATTGATTTAGTTTTTGAAGACAACAGGGCTCCCAAGGCCAAACACTAGATATCTGAGAGTTAGGATATCTCAAGGTATTAAAGGATAATCTACAGGTGGTGCATAATCGACAAACGTTGAATGTAGAAAGACATAGTATATATTATAGCTTTGAGGAGATCCGGATTCATAATGTGTTCCATGTTTCTTTCTTCAATAAAGAGGTGGGACAATTCATTAGAAATTATGAGGAGCTACCACCTTTGGATGAGGAGGGATAGTTAGAGTTGGTTCTGGAGGAGATATTGGAGTTAATAAAGAGAAAAATTAGGATTTGGGTCATTAGAGAGTGTTTGGTCAGATGGAGGGGACTTCCAGTAGAGGATGGTACTTGGGAGAGTGATCATATTTTGCAGGACCTTGGATTGATGTTTCTTGAGGAAAAGGAATCTCGGGAAGGGAGGACTATAATGTCCCTTTCCAAGTGAAGACTCTAGAGAGGAGGGATTAGTAGTATAAACATCCCATTTAGACTATATCCAGGAATAAATAGGGGAAAATGTTCATTTGATGTCATTTCACTAGGGAAATGTTATAATTTGAAAGTGACATTAAGTGACTAAGTGGAAAAAGGTAATTAAGCGCTTAAGTGAATATTAAATTAGAAAACTTAGGAAAACCACTTAAGTGAATATTAAATTAGAAAACTTAGGAAAATCATTTAAGTGAAAATTCAATGAAGAATTAGGGTTTCAGTGGATATAAGGAGAGGAAAAGAGACCTAATGGGTCATTATTGATGATTTTAGAATTGAAACTAGAGCTCCGAGGAGAAACCCAGATTCAGGCGAATTTGAGGATACTTGTGGATTCCAAGAGGAAGACACTGAGGGATTAGATTCAGTGTTGAGAAACACACCCCATCCATTTGGAGAGACCACACAATTTTTCCATTTCTTTCATTAATGATCTATAGTCAGATTGAGCATGGAGATCAGAGATCTAGCTCCAACAGTCAGATTCCAACATGATTTCTAGAGGAGACATTAGAGGTATAGTGGGGTTCTCTTCCCGAGGAGGCCTAGCAAACCTAAACCCTCAGAACCCATTTTAGATCAGGGGAAGATGCTTCATTTGATCCATAAAACAAATTTTTTTTAGCCTTCTATCCACCATGGTGTCACATTTAGGAAGTGGAGTTGCAACATGTTTGATAAAAAAAGGAGAGATCACATATTCTCAAATCTACTCATCCAAAGGGATAGCTATCCAGATTCCTTCAAACCCATTGGAGAGGGAGGCAGGGAAATCCATTCGAGACTGGTTCCATCATATTCGGATGGTGGAATCTACTTGGGTGACTCTTTCAATGTTATCTAGCATGAGGGAATTCCCAAAAGTTGGACATATTACTTCTGGTAGTGATAGATAGATCTAGGAGCCTAGCAAAAATAGATCCATCCAGACAAGTCTTATAGGGAATAAGGCGTCTTCATTGGGAAATATCTCATCATATTTGCGGGATTCTTGCTCGTGCATGCTCAGAATCATCTTCCAGTAGTAGATCCAACGTTGCATGCAACAGTAAACCCATGGATGTCACAGATCGAGCTTCCATGCCAATGATCTAGCGACGCATATTAGTTCTAGGTATTGTTCCATGATTTTCTAGTATTTTAGTATAGATCTAGTCATTTGAAGTTCTAATTGAATATTGGTTTTCTTATTTTTACATGCATGAAGTCCGTGTGTGAAGTATTTTACATGCATATCATTATTGTAATTTCTAGACTATTCAATATATCTTAAACAAGTTGTTACACATAAAACCACATGCAAAATCACTACGCGTGTTAAATTCAAGTTATCAAACATAGTCAGAAACCTAAATAACCCATTCAACCACCCAAAGAGTATCATATCTACGATAGTTAGGGTCAGTAGAGAGTTAATATCTAGATCTGAGGATTTGGGATATTAAAAAATTATCTATATTGGAGTTGTGCTCCATGCTCACATTTTGTACATGGTGTGTACTTATATTCTATTATGATATTTTAAGCATTTGGAACATTACATTTGGTATCAGAGCACTGATCCTAGATTTTTTCTTCCTCAAGAAAGTTATCTCGGAATTTTCTCTATAATGTTTTTTGGGGACACTTTAGAAAGAGAAATTTATGGGATGTTTACAAGAAATATGAGGGTATCGGTGGTACAAATTTCAACTTCTAGGTCGTTATAATTTCCCAAATACACCTTGTGGAAGATAGGTTTTTTGACTAGTCCTATAACTAGTATCAAACAAGTGTTCCAGGTAAAACAATCATATCTTCTTCATAGAGGATCCAAATTATGTGAGACCGGTTGATTTGGAAAGAGGTAAGTACATATTATTTTGGGTGAAAATTTTAGAATCATTTATCCAATATTGGATGTGTTTAATTATGCACAAGTTCTCTCCCCAAAATAGGAAACAATTCAACAAGGTTTGGGAAAGTTACCATAAATTTCAATTGGCACACCCAATTTTTGTGAGACCTATGGCATTGTAGAGAAGAAATTTCATAGTACTACAAGTCTTAATTTAAGACTCATAGGGGCATAAATTTCATAAATACATTAGAAGGAAGGTCGTCCATAAGGACAGACTCCAAATCAGGGTTTTCAAAGGTATCTTCACTTAAAACTATCATAACGTTTGATCAAGATGTTTGATTGAGGTGATTCAAAAGAAAATGGAAAGATAAAAAACATAAGATTATTTGGAAAACTTTATTATAACTATTTATATCATTATCCTTAATATAGTGAGGTTATGAGTTGAGGGTTGGGGTTATACCTCACTTAAGAATCAATGACAATACCTAAATTTACAGGAGATGAATATGAAGATGAAATTGACCCCAGGGAATGGTCGAGGATGATAAAGAAAAATAATTTGAGTCCTTTGACTGTAGGATTGTACTTGAGGGGTGAAGATTTTAAGTGGTGATATCCTTGATAAAGGCATTAAACTCTCCCCCACATGGGAAAATTTTGAAAAAATACTCTCAAATAAATGGATCAAGGATACAAATGGAGGAGATGCATAACATTCAAGTGGAATTAAAGGAATAAAAATAAAAAGTATCCAAATTAAAAAAGGAGAATGAACAACTAAGAAAATTTATTATTAATAAAGATGATGAGTTTGACAAGATGCTATCCCTTAATGAATCACTCATTAAGGAGATTAAGAACACAAAGAAAGAAAATATTAGCAATGGAAAGTTGGAAAAAAATTAGTCAAGGGAATATTTGAAAAAGAAACATGAAGATATGTAGATTACAAAACCATAGTAAGAAATTATTAGATGAGGTTAAAATATTGAAATAAGAAAAGAAAAATTATCAAAATCAAGAAGAAACAAGGATCTTGGATGAAGAATCTACCAAAATACTTGAAGAGGAAATTTGCAAGAAGGTTGAGGAATCCCTAAATTTTGATGAGGTAAAATCAGAAATTCAATCCAAAATTGAAGAAGGATGTTAGAATTCGATAGTTGGGGTGAAATTGCATCTCTAATAGGAGAAATAAGACAAGATTTAAGAAGGTCACTAGAAGATAATTGAAGAAGTTGAACTTCATCTAGAGGATGTACATGTCAAATATGATGGTACTATCTCCAAGGATAGAGTAATCAAAGAAAAGAAAAGAGGATAGATGATCCAGGTGGATATCGGTGGCCACCCACCTCTTCCAACTGGCTCAAAACAATTTTCTGGCAATTTTGGCAATTTACTATTTTTAGCAGGTTTAACTTCCGGGGCCATTTTGAGGGCCCAAATGAAGTTTTTTCTAAATTTAGGTTTTCAACGATAGCCAAATTCATAATTGAACCCCCAAAATGAATCTCCTCAACGATACCTTTCCAAAGAGCTATCACACACCTAAAACGAAGATCGTATGCAAAAGTTACAACCCCGGGAAGTTGATGTACTCACTTACCCAAACGGGGCCCACATGACTTTTGGTGCTTCATCTCCCAGGGTTAGGTTTTTGGATGTCTAGGGTTTTGGGCATTCCTACTTATTGTAAAAAGGCCTTCAGAGCCTCATTGTAATCATCTTCTTGCGAATGCGAGTAGCCATCACATCTCTTCTCAGAGATAAGCTGCCACCATTCTAGCGAGTCTTCCACTCTGTATTTTTACAGTCTCTGTACATTTCTTTCATTAATAGAAATCATGTATTACTATATATCTGTGTTTATGGTTGCATCTCCGATATATTTTTGTTATATTATTGAATATCTGCGATATCTCTGTGCATTTCTTTATTATATCTCCGATCTCATTTTGTGCCAAAAATAATCTGGATCAGTGGTATCAGAGCAGGCTGCTCTTGATCATTTTTTTCAGTGCATGTCTCCGGCGAGGTCTGAGTATAGAAAGTTGGGTCTCGAGCTTGTATCGCTTGAAGAAAATCTCTCTTGCACACCCAAGAAACCCTCAATGGTGGAAGAAAATAAAAACGACAAAGCAGACGATCCTATCAATCTGTTGCTTGAGCAAGCTCTCACGCGATAGAGGGACGAAATGATGGAGAATTTTTCCCACATCCTTCAACACCTGCCAATAGCATCAGGCGCATCTTCATCAAGCATCCACTTTGGAGGCACCTCACCTTTCAAGGTACAAGTTAATTTTTATATTCCTGTATTTGAAGGACAGATAGATGCAGAAGCCCTAGAAAAATGGTTAACTCTGCTGGAAGGTTATTTCTCTGTTCACAACTTTTCTGACAAAGAAAAGATTACCTTTTCACTCCTTAAATCTCTCCCTCATGTCAAACATTGGTGGGAAACTTACTGGGAGCAAAGTTCCACAGAGGAGTCTGGAATATATGGTGCCGATCCCACTTGGGTTTTTTTGTGGATGCAGTAAAAGAACAGTATTACCCTGTTGGAAACTATGAGGAACAGTACATGAGATGGACCACACTGTGGCAAGAGAGGGGCCAAGCAGTTATAGAGTTCACCAATACCTTCCATACCTTGCACACCAAGCTGGGTATCAAAGACTCCGAGCGACATTTGGTTCTGAAATACCGTGGGGCTCTACACAGATAC
>JASDQU010104429.1:252765-279703 GCA_032191745.1 Picea mariana | reverse complement strand
CCACTAAGATTCATGATTCAAAGTTAAAAATCAGAGTAAATGGTTAATAATCTACACTAACTGATTCACCCCCCCCCTCTCAGTTAGTTCATACCTGTAACAGTGATTCCATTTGGACTGAAGAATGCCCCAACCATATTCTCTAGGGTGGTGGTCGAAGCGTTCAAAGAATTTTTGCATAAGTTTTTAGAAGCCTATTTTGATCACTGTAATGCTTTTAGTTTGCTGAAAAATCATATTGAATGTCTAAGACTAATGTTGGAAAAATGCAGGCAGTGTCAAATTGCTTTAAATTTGAAGAAGTGCATTTTATTCTCACCTTTCGGAGTATTATTAGGACATATTGTATGAAAGCAAGGATTGCTGGTTGATCCATAAAAAAATGCAATTATAGTTGACTTACCACCTTTTAGCTCAGTCAAACAAATGTGCACTGCGTTAGGACATACTGGCTATTACAGGAAATTTATCAAAGGATATGCTCAGATTACTGCGCCAATGGAGAAGTTATTAAAGAAAGACTGTCAGTTTGGTTGGATAGACGAATGCTAACAGAGCTTCGACACACTGAAACAAAAGATGGTGACTACACCCATTTTGGTCTTTCCAGACTGGAGCAGATAATTTCATGTGCATGTCGATGCGTCTTCTATTGCATTAGGAGCAGTATTGGCACAAAATGGAAAGGGGAGATCGACCATCCATTAGCATTTTACAACACAAAGCTATCTACAGCTGAAATCAATTACACTACTATAGAGAGAGAATGATTAGCCATGGTGTACGTGCTTCAAAAATTTTGCATTACTTACTAGGAGGACAATTTAAAATGTTTACTGATCACTCTACGCTGAAGTACCTAGTCAACAAGCCAGTGTTGGGGGGGTGAATATGCAGATGGCTTCTCCTATTTCAAGAATATTATTTTTTGATCATAGTTAAGGCAAGAAGAATGAACAAGGGATCCGACCACTTGTCGAGTTTGGAACATGGCGAAGAACCCACCAGTCTGGAGGATACACTACCAAATGCACAACTTCTCACCATTAGGAATATGGATGACCACTTCCCAGACATAGTCTAATTCTTTTCAACAAGAATGGCTCCAAGTGAGTATACAATTTCCCAGAAGAAACGACTAGTGGTGCGCGTTGCAGACTTTTCACTGATAGTGGGTCAGCTATATAAGATGGGACCTAATGCGATACTAAGAAGATATGTGATGGAGGCAGAGGGCCTGCTGATCCTTGTAGAAGCTCATGAAGGCATCGCAGGAGGACATTACGCAGGGAAAGCAACTGCGCATAAGGTTCTGCGAGCTAGCCTTTGGTGGCCTACTTTACACAGAGATGCTAAAGAGTATACCAGAGCCTGTGATGTATGCCAGAAAGTCGAAAAACCATCCCGAAGAGATGAAATGCCACTAGCACTGTAGATGACCCTACAAGCATTTGAAAAGTGGGCCATTGACTTCGTGGGACCTATAAACCCACCAGGAAAACACACAGGAGCAAGGTACATTATCACTGCGACAGAATACCTGACTAGATGGGCTGAAGCAAGAGCAGTCAAGGACTGTAGTGCAACTACAACTGTGCATTTTATATTTGATAAAATAATAACCTGGTTTGGATTCCCTAAGACGCTTATGAGTGATCAAGTCACTCATTTCATCAACAATATAGTTGAAGCCCTAACTGAAGAATTTGCAGTTCACCATCAGAAGAGTACACCTTACCATCCACAAGCAAACAGAACAGTTGAAGAATTCAACAAAATCTTGGAGACATCATTGACAAAGATTTGCAGTGTGAAAATGGATGACTGGGATTTAAGAGTACCAACAGTACTCTGGGATTATATAACCACTTGCAAGAAATTAACAACGCAGACCCCTTTCAAGTTGTTTTATGGTCTCGAAGATGTTGTCCCGATGGAGTAATTGGTACCAAGCTTAAGAATTGCTGCAATTACAGACATGGATGATATTGGCACTGTTCGTGAGAGGCTTTCCCAGCTGGTTGAACTAGAAGAAGACATATTTATTGTAGGATTCCATTAGTAGGTACATAAGGAAAGAGAGAAGGACTATCATGAAAGACACATCAAGAAGAAGGCATTTAAGCAAGGTGATTTAGTACTGCTGTATGACAGTAAATTTATAAGACATCCAGGGAAGTTCGGAATGCATTGGCTTAGACCATATGAGATCGCCTATGTTGCAGAAGGAGGAGATGTGCATCTAAAGACATTGAAGGGAGAATGGAAAGAAGGATTAGTGAATGGGAGTCGACTGAAGTTGTATTATGACAACCAGCTACCTTGCATCTCTCAGTAAAAGCAAGGAGAAAAGGGTTTGGGTACCAGGTGCAGTTGAAAATGGGTACCAGACATAGAAAATATAGTTTGCACAAGGATGGGAAGGAGGCATAAAGCAGAAAGAAAAGGATACACTGTACAGTACAAAGTCGAAGTGAAATGGAAGGATCAAATCTGAAGTGCCTTGGGATGAGTCACAGGTGAGTGTTGGGGCCCATCGGAAATGGTTATGGAAGGAAGCGAAGATCGAGGAAGAAAAGGTCAAACATAAACTACGCGGGAGACATAGTGACTATCACTGGGTCGAAGTAAGAAAAAGAGCAGAAAAGCCAGAGCGAAGTATGAAAAAGAAAGTCGTTGGATGAGGAGATCGAGGATGACATATCAACAAGGAAGATGGATCAAGGACAACTCAACAAGTAGAGAAATCCACCATTGGATGCTTTGGAGCACCACGCGAGAAGGGAGGAAAGATAGGCTGGCGAAGCCCTGAAAAGGTGGGTCAAGTTGACCTAGGGTTTTAGACACCTAGATTTTTGGGTAATTAGGGTTTTGACACCTAGGTTTCAACCTAAGGCTATCGATGAGGGACTATAATTTATAAATAGAGGTTGAGATGACCTAGTTCGGGTCGGTACTAGTGTTGGGTATTGATATTGACTGTTATTGGTTGAGAGATTATTGTACTATGAGAGAGAGGAGTGCCGAGAGGGATAGCCTTCTGGTATTGTAAGATCTTCAACTGGGTGCAAAGATCAAGTCCTGCAGATGGGTGCACAGGAAGATGGGAGACAGAGAGAAGAAGAGAGAAGATCTGCTTACTAAGAGCGCAAATCAGAACTGTAAGATTTATCTTGATATATCATAAGAACAATTTTGTGGACGTAGCCCTAGAGAGAGGGTGAACCACGTATATTTTGTGTCATATGTGTGATTGATGCCTGAATGTCTGTCATTGTTATACTGTTATTTGCATTATTGTGTTAGATCAAATTTATAGTTGTGCAAAGTAGATCTAGTTGATAAGAGATATATGAATGTTGCATTATTGTTGTATTAGTTCCACTTGATATTCCCCTAGTTGTAGACATCTCTGTCCTACAACCCTCCTCTTAGCTACTTCGGGTGAGACTACATCTTCTTCGCAGGTGTTGCTGAAAGGGCCAATAGCTAGGGATTGTTGGTGCGCTCTTGGAGTGAACCCTGGGTCTTCCCCTGTGCCAACATTCCTACTATTGAATCAAATTTATTTAAGACCCATCAACAGTGTGATCCCCTAAGGGATGCGTGCTGGCCCTTATCCTTGCTAGCTCCTGGATTTACTGCAATTTTATAGGACCAGGAGTCGATCCTCGTGCCAATAACCAAACACATAGCACCGGGTTATATGGCATGTGCTAACAGAGCCACCTGAGACTAGGGATAGGCTCTTATCCATCCGTGTTATTGGTCAGGGTTTGGTTGCATGCTAGTTTTCACGCCGGGTAACAAAACCATGGGCTTGGGCTAGACCCCAACCCTTTCCACCTCCGCAATAATACTTGGTGCAATTCATATATTAAATAAGTGGTATGGTTAACAAGCACCATCCATGGGAAGCTCGACCATCCCAAATATTCCAAGACTTATCTCATCCAGAGGTCATGCATTCTATCCTCATGGAGACCAATTTATTTTTTCCAACGAACCAACCACTGGGTGCCATGTGGAACCACCCTATTCATTGATTTTCGATGCCACCTATCAATCTCCAATTGGACCATCTATCAGCGTCGTACCATGCCACCTGTCAGCATCGTACCATGCCACATGTCATTGTATGAACGGGCCACGTGTCATTGTACAAACGTGCCATGTGTCACTCTTGTAGTGGTGACATGTGTCACCTTCCAGTTGGTCCACCTATACCTGCCACATCAACAGTCCACTATGATCCTGCCATGTCAGCTGTATAGATTGCTGCCATGTGTCACACTGCCACATCAGTATGACATCATGCTGATGTCAGTGTTGACTTTTTTCCTGTTGACCTGTTTAACTTTTTTCCTATTTGAAAAAATGAACAGAACACAATATCTGGAGAAAACGACATCCATTTGAGCCCATTCAAGTTGCATTGGGTTTGTATCAATGAGGCCTATGCACACGTCCATTTTGAATCCATTCCAAGAACTTTAATTGTTAGGCCTTTCTGAGCCCCATCAGGCTCCTGGATCCAATTCTAGATCACACCTCCCCACTAAAGGACCTTTTGGTCCTCAAACATTTACCAAACGGTCATTAAGATCGGGATAGGCCACCTGAATTGATCTCTATGTTTGAACTATGTCATGTGCACCTATCTCATCAAGATCAACTCTAACACAATCATGACAACTGACAACATATTGTTAGCCATTTGAACCTTGTCACATTTTACTGAAGCCACTATCATCCATGTAGACAACATTACTAATGATAGCATCAAAAAAATGACTGCAAATGAGCTGATATACTTGTAATATTTGCATGGCAAGAGCTTATCTTGAAGCAAACTGTGATTGATTTTCCATTCAACAATCATTTCATGTTCTTGCTTAAGATTGATTACTTGATTTGAAACAATTATTGGTTTGTTGCTTGCTTGAAATTCCTTCTTTAATTGTTCCATTGTTTAAAGTGTTTTATTTTCCTTTACATGATGAGCATGAACCACATAATCTTTACTTGCTTTGGTTAATTGATATTGATTCTTTGTCCTGCAGAAGATTGCTTTACGATCATACAAGTATGGACTACGTAAGACCATTCCACATTCACTTAGTGGAACTACATCACATGTTACCTTGTCCACATACTTATATGAAATATAAAATTCGATTGTGCACTACTTTGTTATGTGCATTTGATGATGGTGGCTTATCCATTTAAGTGTGTAGGGCTTATGATGTATTTGTGTTTTTAACCCCAATTGTTTAACCAATTCCTCTGATATTAGGTTAGATTGAGATGCACTATCAATTAATGTCTCAACCTTAGTGTGTCGCATGATGGTCCTTATATGAAACAAGTTACTTCTACAATCAATTACTTCACCAATTTTACCTTTCATACCAACCAATAAGACCTTTGATTCATCACCTGAATCCGATCCCAAGTCTGTCGGTCTTGTTGTCATGGCAACTGTTTTCCTTCCCTTGTTTTCCTTGAACCACTTGGGCCTCTTCTCTGGATGCAAATGCCAACAATGATCCTCATCATGTCCCTCTTTCTTGCAATGCTTGCAAGAGGGCCTCTCTTCCTTTCTCGCCACTGAGTTTGACTTCTTTCCATGCCACTTCCTCTTGTCCTCTTTCCTTGAATACGATTCCCTTGATACACCAACGCCTGTTCTCCCTGTTTCAATGTATGTCGCTTGAACATAAAACTCATCAAGGTTAGTGGGTCCAAACATGAATACAATGTTTCTAACATGTGCAGGTAAACCTCCTATATACTTCATAAGGGTTTCTTGTGTATGTAAAGGAATATCTAACATCAATGCCATTTTTCGAATGCCATTTGTATACTCTTGCATCGTTTGTCCTTTTCTTAGTTTTAAAGCTTTCCATTCAATTAATGCTTTTTATTTATAACCCAAATGATAGAATTGATTTCTAAGTGCATAAATGAAACTTTGCCATTATGGAAATACATTACCCACTTGTTGTGTTCTATTTTTAAACTTGATTTTCCACCAGATGATTGTTGTGCCTACAAGTCTCAATGAAGCCAATTTGATTTGTGTGGCCTCATCCTTGATCTGTTACACACTGCAATAGACCTCCATCTTCCTGACCCGATTGTCAAGTTTCTCTGCGTTAACTTCACTATCATATATGGGTAATTTGAATTTAACATCAATTTTTAATAATGGCATTTCATTCTTATGTTTATGAACATGTTTCTTTGCATTAGATTTAGAACTTGAACTTGAAGAAGAAGGAGGTGATGATGGAAGTGAAGGAGGAATCTGAGGAGGATCCTCTCCTGCTTCACTTTTTCCCTTTGAATATTTACCCAGATTTGGTCTCTTTTGTTCCAAGTAATCCTCATACAAAACTTTCAACATCTCCAAAATAGCAAAGAAATTTTTTCGAAACTCTTTCTCATCTTGAGAAAGTCCCTCTTCTGATGCCATTTTCTCGCTGTGAGAAGTTCTCTTTCTCAATCCAATAAATGGATTCTCTTCAAAAATATCACCTCCACCACGAAGTAGCTTTTCCCTGGTTAACATGCAAAACTCAAATCCAAATGTCAACTAGCTCTGATACCACTTGATCCGAAAATATCTTTTACACAACTATGGTTGAGTTATTATGCATGTATTGATTAACCAATTAGCAATCTTAAAGAAAGAGGAATAAGATATGAGAAGTTATCACATCCATATAAACATGTACAAAAATGAAATGAAGCATAAAACAACAACAAACCATAACACCAATGTGATAACGGATTTCGACAATCTCGCCTACGTCTTCGGGCCTTTGTCTCAGTGGGTGAGGCTTTCTTATTTCTGTTCAAATATCAATAAGTACATCACAACAGTGCCAAAAGGTTAGAAAACAGATCTAGTATTTTTCTCCAAGATCTTACAAACCCAAGAAAAGAAACGACACTCAAATCGGATGATCGAAGCTCCTGGAAATGGCCCGCAAAGTTGAGCTCCTCAACAGCTTCCCTGCATAAAAATGGATTTGGCTTGGAAAATATTCAACATAAACCTACTATGAATCTCCTCCCATGGCATCAAGAAGGCCTAGTTTATATATATATGGAGTTGGTAACCATATCCCAACTTCCTCCCAAGATCTGGCTTCAAAAAGATCCCAGTATCCCCCAATATTGGCTAAATATATTCAATAACATGCATAAAATCATTTAAAAATCTTAAACCATAGTTTTAAAACCCCAAAATGCAAATGAATAGGGAAAAATCCCCCTAGAATGGGCATGTGCCCCCTTAATAGGTTCACATGGCTATGATGTGGCCAAGCGCCAACCCCTAAGGGCTGTGCGTTGGCCCTTATCCTTGCTAGCTCTTGGATTTACTGCAAGTTCATAGGACCAGGGGCCGATCCTCGTGCCAACAACCAAACACATAGCATCGGCTTATATGGCATGTGCTAACAGAGCCACCCAAGACTAGGGCTAGGATCTTATCCATCTTCACTATCATCGGGGGTTGGTCGCATGTTAGTTTTCGTGCCGGGTAACAAAACCACGGGATGGGGCTAGACCCTAGCCCTTTCCGCCTCCGCACTAATACTTGGTGAAATTCATATATTAAATAATTGGTATGGTTAACAAGCACCATCCATGGGAGGCCTGACTAGCCCAACTCTACCAAGAATTAGCCTGGCCATAGGTCATGCGTTCGATCCTCATGGAGACCAAAACAATTTTTCCAATGAACCAACCACTGGGTGCCACGTGGATGCCCATGTCTAGGCCACTTGGCACCACGCTATTCACTAATTTTTGATGCCACATGTCAGTATGCAATTGGACCATCTGTCAGCACTATACCAGGCCACCTGTCTTCCCTGTCATTATCGTACCCTGCCACATGTCACCATATGGATAGACCATGTGTCGTCATATGGATGTGCCATGTGTCACCCTTGCAGTGGTGACACGTGTCACCTTTCAATTGGTCCACCTATGCCTGCCATGTCAACAATCCATTGTGCCCCTACCACGTCAGTTGTACGACCTTCTTCCACGTGTCACACTGTCACATCAGCATGATGACATCAGCGTTGCCTTTTTTCCTATTGCCTGTTTGACTTTTTGCTTGTTTGGAAAAACGAATAGAACGTGATATCTGGAGGATATGATGTCCATTTCATCCCATTCAAGTTTTGTTGGGTTCGTATCGACGAGGCCTACACACACGTCCATTTTGAATATATTTTGAAAACTTTTATTTTTAGGCCTTTCTGAGGCCCATCAAGCTCCTGGATCTGATTTTGGGTCACGGAGTCACTCACAATAATTGTTTTTATACAATCATAAATACCATTAAATAAAATGTTTCAAAACATTCACCCAAACTATTCAATATCAAGTAGAATTCCATAATTGAATTTTCCATTATTGTGTTGTTAATAAATCCTACTATAATTTTGATAGAAAAATATTTCAACACAAAAGAGATATTATTCAATACATTTACATTCATATACTATAGATTTCTATAATTGGAATTATAAATCAATACTTGCATTTTTTTCATTAATTAATTTTTGTTTCAGTGGAAATGTTATAAAAAGTACTACTAAATTTATCAAACATAATTGTATATAAAAAAATAAGAAGATCTTATTAACCATATAAAACACTATTGCACGTAGAAAATATTAGTAGAAAGTACTACTTACATTATTTAACATAGTTTTACATTTTCTACAATGAATCTCACATCATTGAATCCATTTAGGTGTAGCAAGCATGGCCACAAACAATCTAACAAGTATGTGCCACTCATGTCCTCACAATTATAACCTTTTTGTAACTACATAGTTCCCTTCATCAATACAAATATGATTTTCCTTCTAATCATATGAAATAACTATGTTTCTAGCACCATTTGTGTCCTTAAAGATCTCCGAAACTTTTTATAAAGGTCTGATATATACATGTTGATTCCTATCACCAACGTGACCCTTTTTACATATCATACCACAATCATCTTGTGTTAAAATGACTTTAAATTGGTCCCTTCTCTATCATGTCCTCTCAAATAACAATGGAAAAACTCATTCACATTTTTATGCTGCATAAACGTCCATAGCCCAACCTCAAAAATACTAAAGCAATGTTCAAAGAATTCTCTAACCCCTAGGCATATGAAATAAATATATGTACTTGTGTGAATGTCTAGATTTGTTTGCAATAAATTGTTTTGTAATCATATTTCATGAATTGCATGTAGAAATACACCATTCAAATAAAAAAATATTAGTGGATTATTATCTCTTCTAACTGTAAGAAAAGAAATGAAACAAACTGATTAATATATTTATTTATTTTTCCAATTTTTCCATGACTTGCGGGACTAGCATGTGGTCTACGAAACTGCGACCCAGGGTTCTCTAAGCTGTCAAAATCACCTAGGGATCACACCTGGCATGGGCCACACTAACCCTTAGTATGGTTGGATTTTAGGTGTATCATCTTGGCTATCTTAGTTTCGAACCTAAGTCACCTTACAGAATGAGGCCCATTGCAACCAATCACGCTAGTGGGATTTGAAAAAACAAATTGTTTAATATTACTACTTCTTCATTACAAAATTATTAAGTAAATTTAATACAAATATGGTATGTAGTTTTCAAAAAATATAATCATCACTTACATACCATTCATATTTTTTCATCAATGACCAATTTCTAAAAAAAATATAAGTATCATCATCCTTCTTATATCCAAAATGTGGAAATAAAGTTAGATAAATATAGTGATATTGAAACGCTAGATATATTATTTAGTGATAGTAAAAATTATTTAACTAGCCAACAAATTACTCACAACTAAGTGTCACTTATCATTATGACCCAAAGGGGAAATATATAGGGTTAAATGTATATGATATGATCCCATGGGGGGGAAGATACGGGGTTAAATGTACTTGTAATGTGTAAATACATATGTAATAGGATCGACCTAATAGTAAAGGGACCTCATGTGCAGGTGTGAATATGTATATATAGAGATCATGTATTCATTATTGTAGACATATGAATTGGGAAGTATGAATGTATTTGGTATGTTGAGGAGGTTCTCCTATTCGTTGAGGAGTTATTGTATAACTTTATAATGTCCCTTTCTGAGTCAGGACTTGAGAGAGGAGGGATTAGTAGTATAAACATCCCCTTTAGACTATAGCCAGGAAGAAATAGGGGAAAATGTTCATTTGATGTCATTTCACTACAGAAATGTTATAATTTGAAAGTGACATTAAGTGACTAAGTGGGAAAAGGTAATTAAGCGCTTAAGTGAATCCTAAATTAGAAAAATTAGCAAAAGTGCTTAAGTGAAAAGTCAATGAAGAATTAGGGTTTTAGTGGATATAAGGAGAGGAAAAGTGACCTAATGGGTAATTATTGATGATTTGAGAATTGAAAGCAGAGATCTGAGGAGAAATCCAAATTCAGGTGAATTTGAGGATACTTTTGGATTCCAAGAGAAAGACACCAAGGGATTGGGTTCATTGTTGAGAGATACACCCTAGCCAGTCGAGGAGACCACACAAGTTTTTCATTTCTGTCATTATAGATATATAATCAGATTGAGCATGCAGATTAGAGATCCAACTCTAGTAGTCAAATTCCAGTGTGGGTTCTAGAGGAGACATCAAAGGTATAGTGGGTTTCTCTTCCTGAGGAGGCCTAGAAAACTAAACCCTTAGAACCCATTTGATATCAAGGGAAGGTGTTTCATTTAATCCATCCAACACATTTTTCTGATCCTTCTAGACATCATGGAATCACATTCAGTCAGTGTATTTATAGCGTGTTTGACAAAAAAAGTATAGATCATAGATTCTCAGAGCTACTCATCCAGAGGACTAGAAAGCCAGATTCCTTCCGACCCATTCGAGAGGGAGGTAGGGTCCTCCATTTGATACATGTTCCATCAGATTCAGACAATGGAATTTACTTGGGAGACTCTTTCAGTGTTAGCGAACGTGAGGGCATTCCCAACAGTTGGACATATTACTTTCGGCAGTGACAAAGAGATCAAGAAGCCTAATAACAACAAATCCATCCAAGGTGAGTCTTCTATGGAAACCTCATTGTGATAGATCTCTTCAAATTCAGAGGAGTCTTTCTCGTGCATGCATCAGATTCATCTTATGGCAATAGATCTAGCGCTGCATGAAACAATAAACCCACACATGTCACAGATCAATATTGAATGTCAATGACATAGCGACACATGTCAGTACAGATCTAGTCATTTGAATGTTTAATTGAAGATTGGTTTGGTTATTTTTACATGTATGCAGTCTATGTGTGAATGTTTGTACATGCATGTCATGATTGTAATTGCCTGACTATTCAGTATATCTTAAACAAATTGTTCCACCTGAAACCACATCAAAAATCACCAAATGTGTTAAATTCAAGTTATCAAACACAGTCAGAAACCTAAATAACCCATTCAACCTCCCAAAGATTATCATATATGCGATAGACAGGGTCAGTAGAGATTTAATATCCAGATCTATGAATTTGGGATATTACAAGTGGTATTAGATCTTTAGTCCTGCGAGCTTGTGACTAAAGTTTCCATGAGTTCAATAAAAAACCCAGGGGGGCGTGAGAATATAGGTGATGAATTCATCACTTTCAGTAGGCAAAAAAAGAGGAGAGGACCAAGATCATATTATCCCCCCTTTTATCATAGTTTAGAGGAGGAGGAAGAGGTACATTGGGAAGCATAAAGAAGGGAAGCGTGTGAGGCAGAGCTTGAGGCAAAGAGGAGGATGGGAGATAGATATGGAAGGCCCGAAGGTCATGGAAAAGAACCCATGGACCCAGAAGTAGCTTTCATACAGGTTCTTAACAATTAGGTGATCATTCAGTAGGACATGACTCAGTCTTTGAAACATATGCGAGATAGATTGGCTACAGGGAAAATTCCATGAGAAAATGTCTTTCATGCATCACAGGGGAAGTCAGGGGCAGGTCGTAGACCCCATTCACTTACTAACACCTACGCATCATCGAGTAGGATTCCCATGCCACTATTTACTAGATTTCAAAGGGTAATTCTAATAGCAAAACAAAAACCATTAACACAGAGATCAGCCACAAAAGCAGAGGATATTGTTGATTATAGGAGAGAGTATGCAGCCCTAGGGACAAAGTTCCATAACGACATGACTTTAGTAGAGTATTGCATACTTAGACTCAGGAACCATCCTAGATATCCTCAGAGGGGAGGACATGAGTAACAATAGGGACACAACATGGATTTCATTAGGAAAGTATGGAAACTCACTATACCCTAATTCGATGGATCATCCACATGTATTTCCAGAGCTTGGGTACAAAAACTTGACATGTACTAAAAGCTCAACTAGATGATAGAAAATGAAGCTATCAATTTCACTACTTTTCATTTGGAGGGAAAGTCACACAAGTGGTGGCACCATGGATTGGTGATGTTGCGTCACAATCACATATCCTCATATGGGGAGTTCACAAAGATACTTATGGACATGTTTGACAGGAGGGATCCAAAGATCCACTTTAGGGACTTAGCCTAGTTGAGACAAACTGGTACAATTGATTCATTTATCACAAATATTTAGAGAATATCCATGATAGTGATAGACATTTCAGAGCCTATATTGAACATGATTTTCACAGAGGGTCTCATAGACCTCACACACTACAATATTCCATCCTACGCACTAGAGATCTAGCAGACTCAGTGCCGAAAACCAAAATTATTTCCAAACCATTTGTGAAATGGACAAACCAAGATAAGAAACCATTCTAGAGAGATTGAAATGGTAAGGAGAAGTTGGATGATGATACAAGGTGCGAGATTATGAGGAAGAATCTATGCTTCAACTTCAGAGATCCATGGGTCCCTGGCCATAGGTGCATGGGAAAGGGAAAAATCCACTACATTGAGGTTGCACCAGACAATGATGAGGAAGAACATGGTGGTTAGACACAGGATAATGATTCCACTAGCTTGGAGGAGGAGAAATTGCATGAGGAGGAGGAGCCTCCAAGGAGACCACCGACACCAATAGGTGCACAACCATCGCTTGAGACACAACCTCCCGAGAAGGCTAAGAGACGAGCACCAGTGAAGGGAGGAGTCATAGAAACCCCTTCAGGAGTCCCTTGGTATGAGACACTCAGAATCAAAGGGACTATTCAGGGGCAATGTGCCATTTCCTTGATAGATGGTGGGGAAACCCACAATTTCATTGACATTGCACTAGTAGCTAGGAGAGCACTACAAATCGAAGAGTTTTAGGGTTTTAATGTTGCATTAGCTAATGGTCACATGGTAGAGTGTTTGGATCAAGTTATATACTTAGAGGTACATCTAGGAAACTAGATAGTGAAGGATACATTCTATGTGGTTGATCTTTCTGACACATATGTGGTATTGGGAGTCCGATGGTTAATCACCTTGGGAAATATTTCTACTAATTACCAAACACTTGAGATGGGATTCAGAGATACTGAAGGGAAGAATATGTTATTGAGGGGTACGCTGACAGGGGCACATAGGGAAGTTTTAGCAAAGAGGATGGAGATGATATTTATACATGGGGGAGTATAATATGAAATAAAGTGTGTGATCACCATGCGAAGGGGTTAATACAGTCACCAGCAGTATCATAAAGAGATCATGGATTTGTTGAGTCAGCATGAGCAATTGTTTGGTCTGATGCCACCAAGGAGACCCCCAGACAGAGGGTTTGAGCACACCATTGAGATGGAGATCTCAATAGATTGGAAATCACACTTGTTAGTAGAGTATTCCAATAATAAGTTTGCATATGGGTTATTGGAAGAACATGTACATGAAGACATGTACAGAGTCATATATGAGGCCATCTTCTATAAATACCAAGTCTACCTTATGCCTGAATCTAGTCTCAAAAAGAATATATCGACGATAGTACACAAATCACCTTTAGTAGGCCATCAATGCTTCTTCAAGACATACATCTAGGTCAAGGAGAGATTATATTTGAAGGGTATCAAGAAGGATGTGATGAGGCATATCAACGAGTGTGTGACTTGTCAGTAGAATAAGTCAGAGTATACACTCCCAATAGGGTTGCTTCATCCACTCCCTATTCTAGAGTAGAAATGGGAAAGTATATCCATGGAATTCAGTATAGGACTACCTAAGGCTCATGGTAAGGATTACATATTTTTAGTGGTCAACAAATTGACCAAATTTGTGAACTTTTTCACAATTGCTATAGAATATAATGCAGTGTAGGTGGTAGAGTTGTTCTTCAGATAGATATTCATACTTCACGGGTTTCCACAGAGTATAGTCAGTGATTGAGACAATCGGTTCATCAACAGATTTTGGGAGGAGTTATTTAGATTGGTTGGTACAAGGTTGATATCTAGCACCATTTACCACCTACAGGATGATGGGAAGACTAAGATAGTCAACAAGTGGATAGAGGGATACTTGAGGAACTATGTGAGAAGACAACAAAAAGAGTGGGTAAGGTGGTTAAATCTTGGAGAGCACTATTACAACACTACCTTCCACATGTCCATTGGTATGACCCTATTCAGAGCATTATATGGATATGATTCTCCCACTTTGATTGATTTAGTTTTAGGAGACAACAGGGCTCCCGAGGCCAAAGACTGGATATCTTAGAGTTAGTATATTTTCAAGGTATTAAAGGATAATCTACAGGTGGCGCATAATCGAAAAAAGTTGAATGTAGAAAGACATAGTATATAGTGTACCTTTGAGGGGATCCGGATTCACAATGTGTTCCATGTTTCTTTCCTCGAGAAAGAGGTGGGACAATTCATTAGAAATTATGAGGAGCTACCACCTTTGGATGAGGAGGGATAGTTAGAGTTGGTTCTGGAGGAGATATTGGATTTAATAGAGAGAAAAATGAGGATTTGGGTCATCAGAGAGTGTTTGGTCATATGGAGGGGACTTCCAGTAGAGGATGGTACTTGGGAGAGTGATCATATTTTGCAGGACCTTGGATTGATGTTTCTTGAGGAAAAGGAATCTCAGGAAGGGAGGACTGTAATGTCCCTTTCCAAGTGAGGACTCTAGAGAGGAGGGATTAGTAGTATAAACATCCCATTTAGACTATATCCATGAACAAATAGGGGAAAATGTTCATTTGATGTCATTTCACTAGGGAAATGTTATAATTTGAAAGTGACATTAAGTGACTAAGTGGAAAAAGGTAATTAAGTGCTTAAGTGAATATTAAATTAGAAAAATTAGGAAAACCACTTAAGTGAATATTAAATTAGAAAACTTAGGAAAACCATTTAAGTGAAAATTCAACGAAGAATTAGGGTTTCAGTGGATATAAGGAGAGGAAAAGAGACCTAATGTGTCATTATTTATGATTTTAGAATTGAAACTAGAGATTTGAGGAGAAACCCAGATTCAGGCAAATTTGAGGATACTTGTGGATTCCAAGAGGAAGACACCGAGGGATCAGATTCAGTGTTGAGAAAAACACCCTATCTAGTTGGGGAGACCACACAATTTTTCCATTTCTTTCATTAGAGATCTATAGTTAGATTGAGCATGGAGATCAGAGATCTAGCTCCAACAGTCAGATTCTAGCATGATTTCTAGAGGAGACATCAGAGGTATAATGGGTTTCTCTTCCCAAGGAGGCCTAACAAACCTAAACCCTCAGAACCCTTTTTAGATCAGGGGAAGGTGCTTCATTTGAGCCATAAAACACATTTTTTTGAGCCTTCTAGCCACCATGGTGTCACCTTCAGTCAGTGGAGTTGCACCATGTTTGACAAACAAAGGAGAGATCACATATTCTCAAATCTACTCATCCAAAGGGCTAGCTATTCAAATTCCTTCCAACCCATTAGAGAGGGAGGTAGGGAATTCTATTCGATACCGGTTCCATCAGATTCAGATGGTGGAATTTACTTGGGTGACTCTTTCAATGTTAGCTAGCATGAGGGCATTCCCAGAAGTTGGACATATTACTTCTGGTAGTGATAGACAGATCCAGGAGCCTAGCAGCAACAGATCCATCCAGACAAGTCTTATAGGGAAGAAGGCATCTTCATTGGGAAATATCTCATCATATTTGGAGGATTCTTGCTCATGCATGCATCATAATCATCTTCCAGTAGTAGATCCAACATTGCATGCAATAGTAAACCCACACATGTCACAGATCGGGCTTCCATGCTAATGATCTAGTGATGCATATTAGTTCTAGGTATTGTTCCATGCTTTTCTAGTATTCCAGTATAGATCAAGTCATTTGAAGTTCTAATTGAATATTGGTTTTCTTATTTTTACATGCATGAAGTTCGTGTGTGAAGTTTTGTACATGCATATCATTATTGTAATTGCTAGACTATTCAATATATCTTAAACAAGTTGTTACACATAAAACCACATGAAAAATCACTACGCATGTTAAATTCAAGTTATCAAACATAGTCAGAAACCTAAATAACCCAATCAACCACCCAAAGAGTATCATATCTACGACAGTCAAGGTCAGTAGAGAGTTAATATCTATATCTGAGGTTTTGGGATATTAAAAACTTATCTATATTGGTGTTGTGCTCCATTCTCACATTTTGTACATGGTGTGTACTTCTATTATATTATGATATTTTAAGCATTTAGAACATTACATTTGGTATCAAAGCACCGATCCTAGAGTTTTCTTCCTCAAGAAAGTTATCTTGGAATTTTCTCTATAATGCTTTTTTGGGGACACTTCAGAAAGAGAAATTTATAGGATGTTTAGAAGACATATGAGGGTATCGGTGGTACAAATTTTAACTTCTAGGGCGTTATAATTTCCCAAATAGACCTTGTGGAAGATAGGTTTTTTGACTAGTCCTATAACTAGTATCAAACAAGTGTTCCAGGTAAAACAGTCATATCTTCTTCATAGAGGATCCAAATTATGTGAGATCGGTTGATTTGGAAAGAGGGAAGTGCATATTATTTTGGCTGAAAATTTTAGAATCATTTATTCAATATTGGATGTGTTTAATTATGCACAAGTTCTCTCTCCAGAATAGGAAACAATTCAACAAGGTTTGGGAAAGTTACCATAAATTTCAATTGGCACACCCAATTTTTGTGAGACCTATGGAACTATAGAGAAGAAATTTCATAGTACTACAAGTCTTAATTTAAGACTGATAGGGGACTAAATTTCATAAATACATTATAAGGAAGGTCGGCCATAAGGATAGACTCCAAATCAGGGTTTTCAAAGGTATCTTCACTTAAAACTATCATAACGTTTGATCGAGATGTTTGATTGAGGTGATTCAAAAGAAAATGGAAAGACAAAAAACATAAGATTATTTGGAAAACTTTATTATAAATATTTATTTCATTATCCTTAATATAGTGAGGTTATGAGTTGAGGGTTGGGGTTATACCTCACTTAAGAATCAATGGCAATACCTAAATTTACAGGAGATGAAGATGAAGATGAAATTGATCTGGGGGAATGGTCAAGGATGATAAAGAAAAATAATTTGAGTCCTTTGACTGTAGGATTGTACTTGAGGGGTGAAGATTTTAAGTGGTGATATCGTTGATAAAGGCATTAAACTCTCCCCCACATGGGAAAATTTTGAAAAAATACTCTCAAATAAATGGATCAATGATCAAAATGGAGGAGATGCATAAAATTCAAGTGGAATTAAAGGAATAAAAATAAAAAGTATCCAAATTAAAAAAGGAGAATGAACAACTAAGAAAATTTATTATTAATAAAGATGATGAGTTTGACAAGATGCAATCCCTTAATGAATCACTCATTAAGGAGATTAAGAACACAAAGAAAGAAAATATTAGCAATGGAAAGTTGGAAAAAAATCAATCAAGGGAATATTTGTAAAAGAAACATGAAGATATGTAGATTACAAAACCATAGTAAGAAATTATTAGATGAGGTTAAAATATTGAAAGAAGAAAAGAAAAATTATCAAAATCAAGAAGAAACAAGGATCTTGGATGAAGAATCTACCAAAATACTTGAAGAGGAAATTTGCAAGAAGGCTGAGGAATCCCTAAATTTTGATGAGGTAAAATCAGGAATTCAATCCAGAATTGAAGAACGATGTTAGAATTCGATAAATGGGGTGAAATTGCATCTCTAATAGGAGAAATAAGACAATATTTAAGAAGGTCACTAGAAGATAATTGAAGAAGTTGAACTTCATCTAGAGGACATACATGTCAAATATGATGGTACTATCTCCAAGGATAGAGTAATCAAAGACAGGAAAAGAGGATAGAGGATTGCATTGTCTATGAAAATAAGATAGATGAAATGGATGTGCATAATGAACACAAACTATTAAATGTGAAACCATATAGATACCCTCATTATCAAGAAATATTTCAAGGAAGACAAGAAGATCAATATCAACATTATCAAGGAAGAATATGGAATAATCATCAATATTCATGGAATATGACATTACAAAACCATTATTCAACAAGACATTATCATATACCAACATATACTACAAGTGAGAGAAGCTTCGATAACAATACATGGAATCAAGGGAAATAAAATTATGAAACAACTAGCCACCAAGGATTACGACCAAAATAATTGATTTTAGATGGACGGATCATCATAAAAGGAAAGAAGAAAGAAGGAACATAAGAACATCATACTACTTGGTTTCATCACATGTGAAGCCTTTAATTGCAAAGCTTTGAGGACATAGTTTTTGAAGGAGGGTACTATGTTATGACCCAAAGGGGCATTATATAGGGTTTAATGTATATGATATTATCCCTACAATAGGAATATATGGGGCTAAATGTACATCTAATATGTAAATACATATGTAATAGGGTCGACCTAATAGTAAAGGGGCTTCATGTGCAGGTGTGAATAGGTATATATAGAGATCATGTATTCATTATTGTAGACATGTGAATTGGGAAGTATGAATGTATTTGGTATGTGGAGGAGGTTCTCCTATTCTTTAAGGTGTTATTGTATAACTTATATATATTGGAGTTGTTCTCCATGCTCACATTATGTACATGGTGTGTAATTATGTTCTGTTATGATATTTTAATTAGTTGGAACCTAGGACGCCTTACAAAACGAGGCTCATCAAAACCAATCGCACTTGTGGGATTTGACAAAACAACTTGATTAATATTACTATTTTTTCATTACAAAATTATTAAGTAAATTTAATACAAATATGTTATGCAATTTTCAAAAAATATAATCATCATTTACATACCATTCATATTTTTCTATCAATGACCAATTTCTAAAAAAATATAAGTATCATGACCCTTCTTATATCCAAAATATGGAAATAAAGTTAGATACATATAGTGATATTGAAACGATAGATATATTATTTAGTGATAGCAAAAATTATTTAATTAGCCATCAAATTACTCACAACTAATTGTAACTTTCCCAAAATTGGTGATCTAGGAAAGCCAAGGCTAGATGACCAAATTCAAATTGTACTGGAGGAAATCATACATTCCAGAAAGATTTCTACAGGGATCCTTCAAAGAGTGACTAGTTCCATAATGAGGGAACATTTAGTAGTACCTTCAAAATACCATAATATAATTAACTCATTATGGATCATGATAAAAAACGATATGAATACTTTGTCCCAATATTCAATATTATACAAGGTCACTATATAAAGCATTTTTTTTACCAGGGTGATATTAATCTCCACTTATCATGAAGTGTGGATAGCTTACATTCAGGACAAAGACAAGGAGTAATCCTAAAATTTATTCTGGATTGTAATTTTGTTTTTTGTAAAATAGGAAAACGCAAAATGGGGAAAACCAAGAGTTGTAACTATCCTTGGGGAATTCAAGAAATCACAAGAAATAGTTATGAAATCACAGGAAATAGTTATGAAATCAACTATATATGACAAAGAGAACCCAATTTGAAAGGGATCTTACATTTTGTAATTTTTGGAACTAATTATGAAATATGAAAAGCAAGAAGTCGTCACAACCATTTTGGAGGAGAAGGAAGTCTAGTGTTTATGATGCTTTTGTTGTGAATTGTTTCCAACGTATTCATGATCATTATGAATGTTGTGATGTTACCCTACTCATTTCATAGACGAATCTTGTGTGAATGTTGTATTTTTGTAGTGTATTTATTTTCCAATATCATTGTTCTGAGATGGTGAACATATAGTTTTGAATGAGCTATTGTTGGAAACTATTATATGCATATACTTTTTCATATATTACTACTACTTGTATCTCTTTGGAAACAAACTATTTAAAAGTGTGTGAAAGACTTAGTGATTTTTACTATCTATTCATTCTTTATATAGTTAACTTCTAGATAGGATATGTTAGATTAGACTTAATTTTTTCATTTAGTTTAGTTCATGTTTTCATCCTTTGCATTTCTGCATACCAAAACCACTCATATCCACTCATCGCAGTAATGGAAGCCAAGAAAAAATTCGGTTGGGACATGATCCAGGTGGATATCATTGGCCACCCACCTTTTCCAGCTGGCTCAAAACAACTTTCTAGGAATTTTGATAATTTACTATTTTTAGCAGTTTTCGGGTCCTGAACTTCCAGAGTCGTTTTGAGGCCCTAATCGACGTTTTTTGGGGTATGTTGCGGTCGAAAAATTTCATCATCATGAAATTTTGTGCAACTATTGTATTCCTCGGATAGATCTTTCCAATGGGATATCATACGCCTAAAATGAAGATTGTATGAAAAAGATACGACCTCGAGAAGTTGATGTACTGACTTACCCAAATGGGGCCCACATGACTTTTGGCGCTTCATCTCCTAGGGTTACGTTTTTGGATGTTTAGGGTTTTTTGAAACTCTTGTTTATTGTAAAAAGGCCTTGAGAGCCTCATTGTAATCATCTTCTTGCGAATGAGCATAGTCATCACATCTCTTCTTAGAGATAAGCCGCCACCATTCCAGCAAGCTTGTTTTCCACTGCATTTTACAGTTTCAGCTTATTTCCTTATTGAACAGAAAACCAATTTTACCATATCTCTGTTATTCTCTATTAAGCATCTGGTAATAATCTGTAGTCATTTCATTCTTCTCATAAAATCTAGATTAGTGGTATCAGAGCGGTCTGCTCCTTGTCGTCTTAATGCATGTCCCCAAATAGGTCAGAGTACAAAGAGTTGGGTATCGAGTTTGTTTCTCTTGAGGACAAAAGCTCTCACACACCCAAGCGACCTCTCATGGGAGGAGAAAATAAAGATGATGGGATAGGAGATCCTTTCAAACTTTTGATTAAGGAATCCCTCATGCAACAGAGGAATGAGATGATGGATAATTTTACGCAAATCCTTCGACGACTACCAACAGGCGATGGATCTTCTTCGAGCGGAGGCACCGCCCCCTTCAAGGTAAAAATAAAATTTGATATTCCTATATTTATATGTCAAATAGATGCAGATGTTGTATAGAAGTGGTTGAATCTACTAGAAGGGTATTTTTCTATCCACAAATTTTCGAATAGAGAAAAGATTACTTTTGCACTCCCTAAAGTCGTTCCCCATGTCAAATATTGGTGGGAAACTTTATGTGAGCAAAAGGAAACATAGGAACCCTCATTATTTACAGTCACGACCACGTGGGAATCCTTTAGGGATGCTATTAAGGAACAATACTACCCTGTCAGAAGTTATGACGACTTGTATACCAAATGGACCACACTGCGGAAATAAAGAGACCAAGCAGTGCCAAATTTCACAAATATCTTCCATACCTTGCGCACCAAGCTGGGTATCAAAGATTCAGAGTGACATCTGGTGCTCAAGTATCATGGTTCCTTGCATAGATACATCTAGACTGAAATGGAATTTTTGGACATCTCATCCTTGGGCACGACCTACCGATATGTCGTCAAAATCAAGAAGAAGCTCAAACAAAAGACACGACAATTTGGGCCAGGGAGCCCCGCACAACAAAATCCAGGAAAGGGTGGCCCCAACCCATAGAACAAAGGACAAAGAAAATATGGATAGTATCTGGACAACCAGTCCAAGCCACAAGCAAAGAAGGACACCAGAAAGGCAAAGAAAGATACCGAGAAGTGGTGCGACTTCCATAAGAGCCCTTGGCATAACAGTGCTGACTGTCACTCAAAGAAGACGTTGGTGGCTGAAGTGAAAGCCTCTGAATCAAATGCGAGTTCTGACTCTGAGTCAGAACCAGAAAGGGGAAGGAGGATCATTGACGCAGAACCCAGTGCCACCGTTGCTACCACCAAGTTCCAACATGGTGAACCAGATGAGATAGAAGAAGGAGAGTGCCTCTTCAATTTACATATGTGGGTTAAAGGAACCCTGCTACACTTCATCGTTGATAGTGGTATCCAAAATAACCTCATCTCAGCATAGGTATTCAAGCGGTTGGACCTACTGACAACACCACACCCACAAACCTACACCATTGGATGGCAATGCCAAGGAAGAAATCTCCGTGTCAGCCAATAGTGTCGACTGTCGTATGGAATCAAGCCCTTCAAAGACAAGGTATTGTGTTATGTTTCTCCTCTCGAAGTTTGTGATGTTCTTTTGGGCCAACCTTATTTATGGAAACATCATGTTGTATATGAGTCTAGGCCTTATAGTGTTATTATTACTTTGAATAGGAAATTGTATAGGATACCCGAGGTTGTCCCACCTAGTTTTATTTCCTTCATCTCTACTAAGAAATGCAGGAAGGTCATCTCTCAGATGGGGAAGTTTTACTTCTCCGTGATTCGCTCTCAGAATGAGAGAAAAATCACAGCCACATCCAAGATCTCTATGGCCGACCTCTCCACCCAACATAAGCAAGTAGATAAGGTTGTGGAAGAATACTCGGATATCTTCTCCTCACCTATTGGGGCTCTGCATTGCCAAGTCAAGCACCCCATCGATCTGACCCCCGATGCACTGCTTTCCAATGGGTCAGTCTATCACCACTCTTTGTTAGAGAATGAGGAGATCAAGAGACAAATCCAAGAATTGCTCCAAAAGGGGCACATCCATCCCAACTCATCACCTTGTAGGAGCCCAATTGTGATGGTATAGAAGAAAGATGGAAGTTGGTGACTTTGCATTGATTACCAGGCTCTGAATAAAATCACAGTCAGAAACCGATACCTGATTCCTCGAATCAATGACCTCCTTGATCAACTCATGGGGGCCAAATACTTTAGTAAGATTGATTTGAAGTCTGGCTACCACCAAGTCCCAATAGAACAGACAGATGTATGGAAGACCGCCTTCAAGTCAAAGGAAGGCCTTTTTGAATGGCTGGTCATGCCCTTTGGTCTGACAAATGCTCCAACCAATTTCATGAGGATGATGGATGATATCCTGCGACCATTCACTAATATTCTCATTTACAAGAAGACTTGGGCTGAACACTTGCTATACACCAACTTGGAAAAATGCTCCTTCGGCATGGATAGGGTCCATTACCTAGGCTACATCAGTGATCAACATGGTGTACATGTAGATACAACCAAGATCCAAGTCATCCATGAGTGGCCAGCACCAACCACACTCACTAAGCTTCAGATCTTCTTGGGCCTTGCCAATGTCTACCGCAAGTTTGTGTTGGGATTCTTCGATATTGCATGGGCTCTCAGCCAAATAACCAAGGGTGGTGGTAAGGAAAACTTTACGTGGGATCAGGGCCCCAACAACAAGTGCTCGATGATTTGAAGTAGCGCTTGTGCTCATCCCCAGTACTTTCACTACTAGACCTGCAACAACCCTTTGAGATTGAGACTGATGCTTCAGACTATGTTGTGGGTGTCATTATCATCGAGCACAACAAGTGCTCGATGATTTGAAGTAGCTCTTGTGCTCATCCCCAGTACTTTCACTACCAGACCTGCAACAACCCTTTGAGATTGAGACTGATGCTTCAGACTATGTTGTGGGTGTCATTCTCATGCAGCATGGCCACCCCGTGGCCTATCATAGTGAGACATTATCAGATGTTGTTTGTAAGTACCCTACTTACGACAAATAAATGTACTCCATTGTGAAAGCCTACCATCAGTGGAGACATTAATTTCTTGGGAGGGAGATAGTCATCCACACTGATCATAAGCCACTGCAGTTCATGTAGAAACAAGGAAAGTTGCAGAATGACCGCCATCAAAATTGGTCCACATACTTGTAGCAATTCCATCTCAACATCAAGTATAAAATAGGAAGCACCAACCGTGTCGTTGATTGCCTTAGCAAACCACCAGTCGCAGTACTCACCACAGTGCTAGACTCTTATGACCATGAGACCTCTGGATGGTCCCAACTCTATGAGACAGACCCAGAATTCACCACCATCTGCCAAATGTTGGGTGCAAAGGCAGTTGTCGATAATTTCCATCTTCAAGATGGGTTGTTGTGTCATCTGGGCCATATCTTTGTTCCATCAACTGAGCGAGCGAAGCTAATCTGGGAAGCCCACTACATTTAGGTGGTAGGACACTTCGGAATCAAAAGGACAATGGCGATGCTACAAAAACATATCTGCTAGCCGAAACTTCGATAGGAGGTCAACAAGTATATCAGGTCTTGCACTATCTATGCTATTTCCAAAACAACCACTAAGAAACAAGGCCTATACACCCCTCTTCCTATTCCTAAAAAGCCATGGGAATCCATCTCAATGGACTACATGTCGGGCTTCCCATCCACCAAGTGGGGAAATGGCTGTATTTTTGTGGTTGTTGATCACTTTTCTAAGATGGCGATTATGGTTCTCTGTAAGAAGAACATCACAGCAAAAGCCACTACCAAGCTCTTCTTTGAACAAGTCTGGGTACATTTTGGAATCCCACAAACCATTGTCTCAGATCGGGACAGTTGATTTCTCAACACATTCTAGTCGAGCCTCTGGTCACTGCTGGACACCAAGCTCACCAAATCCACGGCCTACCACTCCTAGACAGATGGCCTAACCAATGTTGTAAATCGAATGATCATGCATATCCTGCGCATGTATAATTCCAAGCACCCTCGCACATGGGATGAGAGTATTCCCTATGTCCAACATAGCTACAACCAGGCCCTGCATAGCTCAACCAACCACAGCCCCTTTCAGGTGGGGTTGGGATTCCAACCATTGGGTCCCATATATGTTGCACTTCCCCTTGTGGTCACCTCGACCGACTCCTCTCCTGCTTCAACTGAGGCTGACAAATCCACCTGGTTCATTGAGAGGATCCAACACATCTGCCAACAGGTTCAGGATATCCTATAGAAGTCCAATGACAAGTACAAGCAACACCATGATCAGCATCAGGTTCCACATAAGTTTCAGGTGGGCGACAAAGTTTGGTTGCACTTTCAGAAAGAACGCATTACAGGATCCCATCGGAAGCTTCACCCACTCTGTTATGGGTCATACACCATCACCAAGGCTATGGGGGATAATTATTTTGAGCTCAACATTCCTCCTTTCCTTGGCCTGCACCCAGTGTTCAACGTGGACCTCCTTCGGCCTTATTTCCCACCATTATTGGACACCTTAGACATAACAGAACAACTAAAACCAAGAGAGATCAACTCCAAATGCATACAACAGACATCCAGTGATCATATTGTGGACACACAGATCAAGGGTACTTGACAACAAAGGATCCATCTTTATCGAGTTGTCAAAGTAGGGCAGCTCCTGCACCAAGGCAAGTGGCTCACCCAAGGCCAAATTCAGTAGAAATTTCCTCATCTGATGGGGGAACTCAACGCAATGGATACCATTCCTTCCTAAGGAGAGAGGATTGATCTAGGTGGATATCAGTGGCCACCCATCTTTTCCAACTGGCTCAAAACAAATTTCTAGCAATTTTGATAATTTACTATTTTTAGCAGTTTTTCGGGTCCTAAACTTCCAGAGCCGTTGTGAGTCCCTAAACGATGTTTTTTGGGGTATGTTTTGGTCTCAAAACTTCAACATGAAATTTTGTGCAACTGTTGTATTCCTCGGATAGATCTTTCCAATGGGCTATCATACACCTAAAATGAAGATCTTATGCAAAAGTTACGACCCCGGGAAGTTGATGTACTGACTTACTGAAACGAGGCCCACATGAATTTTGGCGCTTCATCTCCTAGGGTTAGGGTTTTGGATGTTTAGGGTTTTTTGAAACTCCTTTTTATTGTGAAAAGGCCTTCAGATCTTCATTGTAATCATCTTCTTGCGAATGAGCGCAACCGTCACATCTCTTCTCAAAGATAAGCTACCACCATTCTAGCAAGCTTATTTTCCACTGCATTTTAAAGTTTCATCTTATTTTCTTATTGAATAGAAAACCAGTTTTACTGTATCTCTATTATTCTGTGTTAAGCATATGGTAATAATCTGTAGTCATTTCGTTTTTCTCATAAATCTGGATCAGGACTCCTATCCCAAATGGTGTGAAGTCTAATTGGGATTTCATACCAGGGATTACCCTTATACATTGAAGGGAATTTTTCTCACATCAATGGAGTGAAAAATAAGAGAATGTGTCCTAAAATACCTAGCATCCTTTCTCTCAAAATTTCATTGGACCTTCCAATAAATTCAACAATGGGGCATGAATCCATCAAAAGAATTCTAGTGAAGGTATGAAAGGATAATTCCTAAGGGGTACTTGGGGCATTTCCCATAGGAATTGATGACATTTCCCAGTAGTCATTCAACATCCTATCTAGTGTAGTTTCATCCCACAATTATCACCTCGGTATAAATCCTAGTTTTTATCTGCTAGGTTACCTCCTTCAAGTGTGAGTAAGGGACTCTCATCATCAAAAAGTGATAATGGTCTGAATCCTGATAAGAGTTGGGTGGATTAAGTATAATCATGGGAACA
>JASDQU010104429.1:222428-252715 GCA_032191745.1 Picea mariana | reverse complement strand
CTCTGCTAAGCAATGCAGGAAGGTCATCTCTCAGACGGAAAATTTTTTCTTCTTCATGATTCACTCTTAGAATGAGAGAAAAATCATAGCCACATCTAGGATCTCTGTGGCAGACCTCTCCACCTAGCAGAAGAAAGTAGATAAGGTCATGGAAGAATACTCAGATATCTTCTCCTCACCTACTGGGGTACCTCTGCACTGCCAGGTCAAGCACCCCATCGATATGACCCTCGACGCACCACTGACCAATGGGTCAGTCTATCACCACTCTCTGTTAGAGAATGAGGAGATCAAGAGACAGATCCAAGAATTTCTCCAGAAGGGGCACATCCATCCCAGCTCATCACCTTGTGGGAACCCAATCGTGATGGTACAAAAGAAAGATGGAACCTGGCAACTTTGCATTGATTACTGGGATCTGAATAAAATCACAGTCAGAAACCGGTACCCGATTCCCCGAATCGACGACCTCCTTGATCAACTCATGGGGGCCAAATACTTCAGTAAGATTGATTTAAAGTCTGGCTACCACCAAGTCTCGATAGAATAGACAGATGTATGGAAGACCGCCTTCAAGTCAAAGGAAGGCCTTTTTGAATGGTTGGTCATGCCCTTTGTTCTGACAAATGCTCCAGCCACTTTCATGAGGATGATGTACGATATCCTATGACCATTCACCAATACTTTTGTGGTGGTGTATCTGGATGACATTCTCATTTACAACAAGACTTGGGTCGAACACTTGCATCATATTCAACAGGTTCTGCACACCTTGCGGTAGCACAAGCTATACGCCAACTTGGAAAAATGCCCCTTCGGCATGGATAGGGTCCATTACCTAGGCTACATCATTGATCGACATGGTGTACATGTGGATCCATCCAAGATCCAATTCATCCGCGAGTGGCCAGCCCCAACCACACTCACTGAGCTTCAGAGCTTCTTGGGCCTTGCCAATTTCTACCACAGGTTTGTGTTGGGATTCTCCCATATTGCATGGGCCCTCAGCTAAATAACCAAGGGTGGTGGTAAGGAAAACTTTGTGTGGGGATGGCCCCAACAAAAAGCATTCAATGATTTGAAGCAGCACTTGTTCTCATCCCCAATACTTTCACTACCAGACCCGCAACAACCCTTTGAGATTGAGACTGATAATTCAGACTATGTTGTGGGTGTTGTTCTCACGCAGAATGGCCACCCTGTGGCCTATCATAGTGAGACACTATCAGATGTTGTCCATAAGTACCCTACTTATGAAAAAGAAATGTACTCCATTGTGAAATCCTACCGTCAGTGGAGACATTACTTTCTTGGGAGAGAAACAGTCATCCACACTGATCATAAGCCATTGTAGTTCATACAGACACAAGGAAAGTTGCAGAATGACCTCCATCAAAAGTGGTCCACATACTTGCATCAATTCCACCTCAACATCAAGTATAAAACAAGAATCACCAACCGCGTCGCTGATTTCCTTAGCAGACCACCAGTCGCAAACCTCACCATAGTGTTAGACTCTTACGGCCATGAGACCTCTGGATGGCCCCAACTCTATGAGACATACCCAAAATTCTCCACCATCTACCAAATGTTGGGTGCAAAGGCAGTTGTCGATAATTTCCATCTTCAAGATGGGTTGTTGTGACGTTTAGGCCATATCTTTGTTCCATCAAGCGAGCGAGCAAAGATAATCTAGGAAGCCCACTATAGTTAGGTGGCAAGACACTTCGGTGTTGAAAAGATAATGGCGATGCTACAAAAACATTTCTACTAGATGAAACTTCGACAGGAGGTCAACAAGTACATCAGGTCTTGCATTGCCTGCACTATTTCCAAACCAACCACTAAGAAACAGGGCCTGTACACCCCTCTTCCTATTCCTGACAGGCCATGGAAATCCATCTCAATGGACTACATGTCGGGCCTCCCATCCACCAAGCGGGGAAATGACTGTGTTTTTTTGGTTGTTGATTACTTTTCTAAGATGGTGATTATGGTTCCCTGGAAGAAGAACATCACAACAAAAGCCACTGCCAAGCTCTTCTTTGAACAAGTCTGGGTACATTTTGGAATCCCAGAAACCATTGTCTCATATTGGGACAGTCGATTTCACAGCACATTCTGGTCGAGCCTTTGGTCACTGCTGGACACCAAGCTCACCAAATCTATGGCCTACCACCCCTAGACGGATGGCCAAACCGAGGTTGTAAATCGAATGATCGTGCATATCCTACACATGTATAATTCCAAGCACCCTCACACATGGTACGCGAGTCTTCCCTATGTCCAACATAGTTACAACCAAGCCCTGCATAGCTCAACGGGCCACAACCCCTTTCAGGTGGGGTTGGGATTCCAACCATTGGGTCCCATAGATGTTGCACTTCCCCTTGCGGTCACCTCGACCGACTCCTCTCCCGATTCAACTGAGGTTGAAAAAGCCACCCAGTTCATTGAGAGGATCCAACACATCTGCCAATAGGTTCAGGATATCCTACAGAAGTCCAATGACAAGTACAAGCAACACCATGATCAACACCGGGTTCCACATAAGTTTCAGGTGGGTGACAAAGTTTGGTTGCACTTGCAGAAAGAACACCTTACAGGACCCCATCGGAAGCTTCACCCACTCCATTATGGGTCATACACCATCACCAAG
Source organism: Picea mariana (assembly GCA_032191745.1). Classification (NCBI taxonomy): domain Eukaryota; kingdom Viridiplantae; phylum Streptophyta; class Pinopsida; order Pinales; family Pinaceae; genus Picea; species Picea mariana. The sequence goes on along the minus strand of JASDQU010104429.1, from coordinate 250,056 downwards.
GCTATGGGGGATAATTCTTTTGAGCTCAACATTCCTCCTTTCCTTGGCCTGCACCCAGTGTTCAACGTGGACCTCCTTCGGCCTTATTTCCCACCATTATTGGACACCTCATACATAGCAGAACAACTGATACCAAGAGATCTCAACTTCAAATGCATACAATAGGCATCCAATGATTAGATTGTGGACACATAGATCAAGGGCACTTGACAACAAAGGATCCAGCTTTATCGATTCATCAAAGCAGGGTAGCTTCTGCACCAAGGCAAGTGGCTCACTTGGGGCCAAATTCAGCAGAAATTTCCTCATCTGATGGGGGAACTCAATGAAATGGAGACCATTGATTCCTAAGGGGAGAGGATTGATCCAGGAGGATATCGGTGGCCACCCACCTTTTCTAGCTGGCTCAAAAAAACTTTCTAGCAATTTTGATAATTTACTATTTTTAGCAGTTTTGTGGGTCCTGAACTTCTAGAGCCATTGTGAGGCCCTAAACGACGTTTTTTGGGGTATGTTGTGGTTTCAAAATTTCAACATGAAATTTTGTGCAACTGTTGTATTCCTCGGATAGATCTTTCCAATGGGCTATCATACGCCTAAAACAAAGATCGTATGCAAAAGTTACGACCCTAGGAAGTTGATGTACTGACTTACCAAAACGGGGCCCACATGAATTTTGGCGCTTCATTTCCTAGGGTTAGGTTTTTGGATGTTTAGGATTTTTTGAAACTCCTGTTTATTGTAAAAAGGCATTAATATCCTCATTGAAATCATCTTCTTGCGAATGAGCACAGCTGTCACATCTCTTCTTAGAGATAAGCCGCCACCATTCCAACAAGCTTGTTTTTCGCTGCATTTTACAGTTTCAGCTTAGTTCCTTCTGAATAGAAAACGAGTTTGACTGTATCTCTATTATTCTATGTTAAGCATATGGTAATAATCTGTAGTCATTTCGTTCTTCTCATAAATCTAGATTAGGACTCCTATCCCAAACAGTGTGAAGTCTAATTGGGATTTCATACCAGGGAGTACCCTTATCCATTGAAGGGAATTTTTCTCGCATCAATGGAGTGAAAAATAAGAGAATGTGTCCTAAAATTCCTAGCATCCTTTCTCTCAAAATTTCATTGGACCTTCCAATAAATTCAACAATGGGGCATGAATCCATTGAAAGAAGTCTAGTGAAGGTATGAAAGGATAATTCATGAGGGGTACTTGGGGCATTTCCCATAGGAACTGACGACATTTCCCAATAGTCATTCAACATATTATCTAGTGTAGTTGCATCCCACAATTATCACCTCGGTATAAATCCTAGTTTTTATCTGCTAGGTTACCTCCTTCAAGTGCGATTAGGGGACTCTCATCCTCAAAAAGTGATAATGGTCTGAATCCTGATAAGAGTTGGGTGGCTTAAGTATAATCATGGGAACAATTGGACCTAAGCCTTTCCCCCTTCATGGGTATCTCCCTACCTTGGTGTAGCAAACTTGAGAACAAGGATTTTAAATAACCCTAAATGGTAAACTTCTAAGTTTCAAATGAAAATTGATGATGAGGGGTTGTTTATATGCCTACCCTGGGATTCCTAACCTATACTAAAATAATTTTTTGTGAACTTTTTGTAACCCTTGATATGTTTCTGTATAGGAAACTATTCCAAGGAATCCATTTACTATGATTGATTTATTTGAGTTGATCTGTCTTAAAACTGAACATTTTTATTTTTCTATTCAGGCGTGTATTATAAGTCTTTAAATATTTTAATGATATGATATTTGAAGGAAAATTTTCTATGTTTCATACAATTGAATATTTTAGAGTGTGAAAGAAGAAAAGAGAAGAAAAATCTAAGTGCAAAACAATGTATCCTTCAATAATTATTGGTTTACCTTTTAAACAAAAGAAAAATAACAAAACATGTATCTTAACTAGAATATAATTCAAACATAAATGAACATTGTGTTTCCATTCAAAAGGAATAATAAAATTTAAGAAAAAGTTTTCTTAATACTCATAGTGTGATCTAGGTGGATATCGGTGGCCACCCACCTCTTCCAACTGGCTCACATATAGTTTTCATCTTGGCAATTTTTTTCTATCTTTTCAGGTCCTAAAATTTCGGGGCTATTTTGAGACCCTAAACAACATTTTTTGGGTTGGCCACAATCACACTATAGACAATGTCAAAGTGTGACAAAAAAATTGGTATTCCTTGGATAGACCTTTCTAATGGGATATCATGCGCCTAAAATATATATCATATGCAAAAGTTACAACCTCAAGAAATTGATATAGCAACTTACCCCATCAGGGCTGACATGAATTTTGGCGCTTCTTCTCCAAGGGCTAGGTTTTTGGATGTGTATGGTTTTCTAATTACTTTTTGATGCTAGAAAGGATTGGATGCCTCATTGTAATGTTCTTAGGAAAATGTGCATAGCCACCACATCTATTCTCAGAGATTAGCTACCACCATTTGAGCAAGATTGTTTCATTCTTCATTTTATAGTTTCAATAGATTTATTTATTGAATAGAAGTTAAGTTTCATTGTATCTCTATTATTGTTCTTTATATATCTGCGTTAACTTTATAGATCTGTGTTTCATTTTGTTCTTCTCATAAATTTGGATAAATTGTATCAGAGCAATATTATATTCATTTGTTTCTATGTGCATGTCCCCAATGAGGTTAGGGTATAAGCAATTGGGACTCGAACCAGTTGAGCCTTTACAAGATTGAACTTTCCAAACTTAGTGGTCGCCCATGGGGGAAGAAAATAGAGATGATGGGGCATGGTATCCATTTAAAGTATTGTTGGAGGAATGATTCAGGTGGAAATTGGTGGCTACCCACCTATTCTACTAGCTCAAAACAAGGGTTTCCACCTTGACAATTTTTCTACATCTTTTCGGGTCCTAAACTTCCTAGGCCATTTTGAGGGCCTAAACAACATTTTATGGGCCCGCCATAGTCACACTGTAGGATTTAGCTAAATTGTGATGGAAAATGTGTATTCCTCGGACATAACTTTCAAACAAGCTATTGTGCACCCCAAATGAAGATTGTATGCAAATTGTATGCCTTTGGGAAGTTGACATACCAACTAGCCCCATCGGGGCCCGCAAACCTGTTAGCGTTTCATCTTTCGGGGTTAGGGTTTTGTACTTTATTTATGATAAAAAGGACTCTAGAGCCTAATTTGAATCATCATCATCTTCTTGCGAATAAGCGTAGCCATCACATCTCTTCTCAGAGATCAACTTCGACCATTCTAGTGAGTCACTCACTATGTAATTTTACAGTTTCTGTACATTCTCTTATTAATAAAAATTGTGCATTACTGTAGGTATCTTTTTATTGAAATATTTTTGTTTATCTTGCAATATCTCTGTATATTTCACTATTATATATTTGTCTTCATTTTATTCTCAAAATAATCCAGATCAGTTGTATCATAGCAAGATACTACTTTTTGTTTCTTATACATGTCCCCGATGAGGTCAGGATATAGAGAGTTGGGTTTCGATCTAGTTTCCCTTGAGGATAAAATATCTCTCCAACCCAAGAGACCTCCCATGGAAGAAGAAAAGAGAGACATGGGAGAAAAACATCCCATCAATATTTTTCTCATGGAATACCTCGCACAACAGAGGAACGAGATGTTGGATATTTTTTCCCAAATCCTTCAACGATTGCCAACAATAACAGATGGATCTTCATCAAGAAGTTTCTTTGGAGACGCTACCCCATTAAACGTACAAGTTTATTTTGATATTCTTGTATTTGAAGGTCAAACCGATGTGTATGCTTTATATAAATGGTTAAAGTTTCTAGAAGTTTATTTCTTTGTTCACAATTTTTCTGACAGAGAAAAGATCACCTTTGTTCTCCTTAAAGCTCTCCCCCATGTAAAAAATTGTTGGGAAACTTACTAGGAACAAAGTTCCATAGAGGAGTCTAGAATATTTGGGGTTGAACCCACTTGGGATTATTTTATGGATGCGGTCAAGGAGCAATAATACCCTATGGGAAACTATGATTACCAATATATGAGATGGACTACGCTACATCAAAAGAGGGACCAAATAGTTTCGAAGTTCAAAAATACCTTCCACACCTTGCGCACCAAGCTAGGTATCAAAGACTCTGAGTGACATTTGTTTCTCAAATACCGTGAGGCTCTACACAAGTACATCCAAACCAAAATCGAGTTTATGGACATATCATCACTGGGATCCTCTTATAGATATGATGTCAAAATCATTTATAAATTTAAGCAGCAGAACAGGTGAGAATTTGGGTCTGCAAATCCGTAACAACCAAAGTATGGTAAAGGTATCCCTAACTCACAAAATAATCAACCTCAAGACAACCAATCCAAGCCATAGGAAAACAAGGGTAATGAGAATATGAAGAAGGACACTAGGAAGTGGCACAAATTCCACAAAATCCCTTGGCACAACATCGATGAATGTCACTAGAAACAGTCACTAGTGGTCGAGCTCAAAGAAATAGAGTTGAGCCCCAAATTAGACTCTGATTCAAACAAGAATAAAAGGATAAATACAATTGATGTAGAACCCACTGCTACTATCATGACTGCAACTATCCAACCAAAAGAACCATAGGATCCTGAGGAGGGGGAGCGCCTTTTCCATTCATAGATGTGGGTGAAGGGGACCCTTCTCCATTTTATTGTTGATAGTGGAATCCAAAAGAACCTCATCTCAGTAGAGGTTGTCAAGCAGTTGGATTTTCCAAAAACACCACACTTGCAACCATACAACACCAGATGGCTTCTCCAGGGACAATATCTTTATATCAGCCAAAAATGTCTCCTGTCATATGACATCAATCCATTAAAGGATGAGGTAATGTGTGATGTTTCCACACTCGAAGTCTGTGATGTTCTGTTAGGCCATCCATATATGTGTATGCATCATGTTTTTTATGAGTCTCGACCTTTTAGCATCATTGTTACTCTGGGGGGTCAGCCCTACAAGATACCATAGGTAGTTTCGACTACTGTACCGATAAAAAAAAATGCAACAAAGTGATCTCTCATACCATAAAATTTAGACTCTTCACAATGTGGTTAGAAGAGAAGTACATTGAAACCATTGCAGCTATGACCCAAGATTCTTCTATCCAGCAGAAGCATATCAACAAGATTGTAGAAGAGCACCAAGATATTCCTACTGCACCTATAGGGGTGTCAAATCAAGTTATGATAAATCCATTCATTTTATTCATGCTTCATATTCACCGATAGAGTCCTCACACACTCAGGAAGATCATGCAGCAAGATTGGTTCATAAAAACCTTCAACAAGCTAACCAAGGAATCTTTTTCACTAAGGCAAGAAGCTCACCAAGGTTCAAATTTAGAAAAATCTTCGTCGGGGACTTGACACAATGGAGACCATTTATTCCGAATGGGGGAGGATTTATCCATCCCGAAATTAGTGGCCACCCACCTATTCCATTGGCTCAAAACAAGGTTTTCCACCCTGGTAGTTTTTCTACAATGTTTCGGGTCCTAAACTTTCGTTGTCATTTTGAGGCCCTAAACAACATTTTTTTGGGCCCGCCACAATCACATTATAGGATTTAGCCAGAGTGTGAGGGAAAAATGTGTAGTCCTTGGATAGAACTTTCAAATAAGCTATTGTGAACCCCCAAATAGAGGTCATATGCAAAAGTTACACCCTTGGGAAGTTGACGTACAAACTACCCCCATCGAGGCCCGTAAACCTTTTGGTGTTTCATCTTCCGGGGTTAGGGTTTTGGATTTTATTTATCATAAAAATGCCTCTAGAGCCTCATTGTAATCATCATCATCTTCTTGAGAATGAGCGTATCCATCAAATCTCTTCTCAGAGATCAGCTTCCACCATTCTAGCAAGTCATTCACTCTGTAATTTTATTGTTTATGTACATTCTCTCATTAATAAAAATTGTGCATTACTGTAGCTCTCTTTTTATTGCAATATTTATTTTTATCTTGCAATATATTTGTATATTTCACTGTTATATCTCTTCCTTCATTTCAATCTCAAAATAATCTGGAAAAGTGGTATTAGAGAAGGATACTACTTTTCGTTTCTTTTGCATGTCCCTGGCGAGGTAAGGATATAGAGAGTTGGGTCTTGAGCTAGTTTCCCATGATGAAAACCTCTCTCTCCATCCCAAGAGACCCTCCCATGGTGGAAGAAAAGAGAGATAGGGGAGAAAAATATCCCATCACGTTGTTGCTCGTGGTATCCCTCACACAACATAGGAACGAGATGTTGGAGATTTTTTCCCAAATCCTTCAACAATTGCTGACAATAACATGCACGTCTTCGTCAAGCAGTTTATTTGGAGACACTACCCCATTAAAGGTACAAGTTAATTTTGATATTCCTCTATTTGAAGGCTAGATCCATGTAGATGCTTTGGATAAATGGTTAAATTTGATAGAAGGTTATTTCTATGTTCACAATTTTTTCGATAGAGAAAAGATCACCTTTATGCTCCTTAAGGCTCTCCCCCATGTCAAACATTGGTAGGAAACTTACTGGGAGCAAAGTTCCACAGAGCAGTCTAGAATATTTGGGTTTGATCCCACTTGAGATTTTTTTTATGGATGCAGTCAAGGAGAAATACTACCCTGTGGGAAACTATGATGACCAATATATGAGATGGATCATGCTGCATCAAAAGCGAGACCAAATAGTGTCGAAGTTCACAAATACCTTCCATAACTTGTGCACCAAGATATGTATCAAAGAATTTGAGAAACATCTTGTTCTCAAATACTGTGGGGCTCCACATAGGTACATCCTAATTGAAATGGAGTTTCTATACATCTCATCACTGGGAGCCTCTTATAGATATGTTGTCAATATCGTGCAGAAATTTAAGCAGTAGAACAAGAGGGAATCTAGGTTTGCAAATCTGAAACAACCAAATTATGGTAAAGGTGTCCCTAACTCACAGAACAATAAACCTCAAGACAACCATTCTAAGCCATAGAAAAATAATGGAAACAGGAAGATGAAGAAGGAAATTGGGAAGTGGTGTGACTTCCAAAAAATCCCTTGGCACAACACCAATGAATGTCGCTCGAAATAGTCACTAGTGGTCGAGCTCAAAGAAACATAGGCGAGCCCCAAATAAGAATCTGATTTAGATAGGAATAAAAGGAGAGATATAATTGATGCATAACCCACTTCTACTATCATGACTACAAAAATCCAACTAGAAGAACCAGAGGATCTTGAGGAGGGGGAGTGCCTTTTCCATTCACATATGTCAGTGAAGGGGACCCCACTGCATTTTATTGTTGATAGCAAAAGCCATAAGAACCTCATATTGGTAGTGTTCATCAAGCATTTGAATTTTCTAACAACACCATACCCACAACCATACAACATTGGATGGCTTCGCTAGGGATGATATCTTTATGTCATCCAACAATGCCTCCTGTCATACGACATCAAGCCCTTCAAGGATGAGGTACTTTTTTATCTTTCCCCACTTGAATTTTGTGATGGTTTGCTAGGCTAGACATATATGTGGAGGCGTCATGTTGTTTATGAGTCTCAACCTTGTAGCATCATTGTTACTTTGGGGGTTTAGCCCTATAGGACACCAGAAGTAGTTGAAACTATTGTACCGACAAAAAAGTGAAACAAAGTAATATCTCATACCACAAAATGTATCCTCTTCAAAACCTGGTTAGAAGAGAAGGACACTGAAACCACTGCACCCATGGCCCAAGACCCCTCTATCTAGAAAAAGAAGATCAACAAGATTGTAGAAGAGCACCAAGATATTCCTAATGCATCTACAGGGGTGTCAAATCAAGTTATGATAAATCCATTCATTTCTTCATGCTTCATCTTCACTGAAATATTCTTCCCACACTCAATAAGATCATGAAGTTAGATTGGTTCATAAAAACCTTCAACAAGATAACCAAGGCATCTTTTTCAGCAAGGCAAGAAGCTCACCAAGGTTCAAATTCAAAAAAATCTTCCTCGGGGACTTGACGCAATGGAGACCATTTACTCCTAATAGGGGAGAATTTATCCATCTGGAAATTGGTGGCCACCCACCTATTCCACTGACTCAAAACAAGGTTTTCCACCTTGGTAGTGTTTCTACAGCATTTTGGGTCCTAAACTTTCGTGGTCGTTTTGAGGCCCTAAACAACATTTTTTGGGCCTGCCACAATCACATTATAGGATTTAGCCAGAGCGTGAGGGAAAAATGTGTAGTCCTTGGATAGACCTTTCAAATAAGCTATTGTTCACCCCCCAATAGAGGTCATATGAAAACGTTACACCCTTGGGAAGTTAACGTACCAACTACCCCCATTGGGGCCCACAAAACTTTTGGCATTTCATCTTTCAGGGTTAGGGTTTTGGATTTTCTTTATGGTAAAAATGCCTCTAGAGCCTCATTGTAATTATCACAATCTTTTTGCGAATGATCTTAGCCATCACATATCTTCTAAGAGATCAACTGCCACCATTCTAGAGTGTCATTCACTCTATAATTTTACAGTTTCTTTACATTCTCCCATTAATAAAAATTGTGCATTATTGTAGGTCTATGTTTATTGCAATATTTATGTGTATCTCAAAATATACAGGTATATTTCACTGTTATATCACTGCCTTCATTTTTTTCTCAAAAAAATATGGATCAAGGAATCCCTCATGCGACATAGGAACGAGATGATGGATAATTTTGCACAAATACTTCAATGACTGCCAACATGAGACACATCTTCCTCGAGTGGAGGCGTCACCCCCTTCAAGGTACAGTTAAATTTTGATATTCCTATATTTGAAGGTAAAATAGATGTAGATGTTGTAAACAAATGGTTAAAACTTCTAGAAGGGTATTTGTATTTCCATAACATTTCCGATAGAGAAAATATTACATTTGTGCTCCTTAAGGTCGTCCCCCATGTTAAATATTGGTGGGAGATGTTTTGTGAGAAAAAGGAAACAAAGGAATCTACATTATTTGTAGTCGCACCCCCATGGGGTTCATTTAGGGATGCTATTAAGGAACAATACTACCCTGTTGGAAGTTATGAAAACTTGTATACAAGATGGACCACATTGTGGAACGAAAGGGACCAAATAGTGCTAGAGTTCACCAATGTCTTCCATACCTTGCACACCAAGCTATGTATCAAACACTTTGAGCAATATCTGGTGCTCAAGTACCATGAAAGTATGCATAGATACATCCAAAAAAATATGGATTTTCTGTACATCTCATCCTTAGGAGTGGCCTATCAATGTGCTATCAAAATCGAGTAGAAGATTAAACAAAATATGTGGTTGTTTGGGTCTACGAACCCCTCAAAGAAGAAGTAGGGAAAAGGCGGCCCCAACCTGCATAAAAAAGGATAGAGCAAGGATGAATGGCCTCAAGACAAATAGTCTAAGTCGTAAAAAAAGAAGGAAAATGGGAATACAAAGAAATACATTAGGAAGTGGTGCAATTTCCATAAGATACCTTGGCATAACACCACTAAATTACGCTCAAAGAAGTCATTGATGGCTGAGGTGAAAGACTCTGAATCATATGTGGGCTCTGACTCCGAGTCAGAACCAAAAAAAGGGAGACGAATCATTGGCAAATAACCTCGTACCACTGTTCCTACCACCAAGGTCCATCCCGGTGAACCTGATGAAGCAGAGGAAGGTGAGAACCTCTTTCATTGACAGATGTGGGTGAAGGGTACTCTCCTACACTTCATCATTGATAGTGGTAGCCATAAGAAATTCATCTCAGCAAAGGTCATCAAGCAGTTGGATATAACAATAGCACCACACCTACAGTCGTACACCTTTGTATGTCTTTGCTAGGGGAGTGATATCCAAGTGAACCAACAGTGTCACCTACCCTATGACATCAAGCCCTTCAAAGATGAGGTTTTGTGTGATGTCGCACCCCTTGAAGTTTGGGATGTTTTTTTGGGCCAACATTATTTATGGAAATGTCATGATGTATATGAGTCCAAGTCTCGTATTTTAATTATTACTTTGGATAGTAAATTGTACAGGATACCTAAGGTAGTCCCACCTACCTCCATTTCTTTAACCTCTACCAAGAAATGCAAGAAGGTCATCTTTCAAACTAGGAAGTTTGTCTTCTTTGTGATTCTTGCTAAAAGTAAGTGGAAGGTTGTAGGCACATCCATGGCCTTTGCGATAGGTCTCTCCATGCAGCAGAAGAAAGTGGATAAGGTCATGAAATAATACAATGAAATCTTCTCCTCACCCACATGTGGTACCTCTGCATTGTTAGGTCAAGAACTCAATAGATATGACACCTGATGCACCACTATCCAATGGATCAATCTATTGCCGCTCTCTGTCATAAAATGAGTAAATAAAGTGCCAAATCCAAAAGATTCTCGAAAATAGGCACATCCGACCAAGATCGCCACCTTGCAGAAGCCCAATCATGCTTTTGCAGAATAAAGACAGGGTCTGGTGACCCTACATTGATTATCGAGCTCTAAATAAAATCAGAATCAGTAATCGGTACCCAATTCCTTGAATTGATGATCTCCCTAACCAACTCAAGGGGGGGAAATACTTCAGTAAGATTGATCTAAAGTCCAACTACCACTAGGTCATAATAGAGTAGAATGATGTATGTAAGACTTCATTCAAGTCCAAATAAGATATTTTTTAATGGTTGGTCATGCCCTTTGGATTGAAAAATTCCCCATCAACTTTCATGAGGATCATGGATTATATCTTGCATATTTTCACCAATTATTTTTTGGTGGTGTATTTGGATGACTTCCTCATCTTTGAAAAGAGTTGGGAGGAACACTTGCAACATATTCAACATGTTCTTTACGCTCTGTGACAAAACAAGCTATATGAAAATTTGGAAAAATCCTCCTTTGGCATGAACAAGATCCCATACCTAGTATACATTGTTGATGAGAATGGGGTGCATGTTGATCAGGCCAAGATCCATGTCATTCGTGACTGGTGAGCCCCACCACACTCACTGATATTCAAATATTATTAGGCCTTGCCAATTTCTATTGCAGGTTCATGTTGGGATTATCCCACATTGCATGGGCCCTTAGCCAAGTGACCAAAAGTGGTGGCAAGGAAAATTTCATGTGGGGATAGTTACAACAAAAAGTGTTTGATTATTTGAAGAAACTCTTGTGCTCAGCCCCGATTCTCTCATTACCCGACCTGCAATTTGTTTTTGAGATTGAGACATATTCTTTAGACTATTATGTGGGCACAATTCTCACTCATCATGGACATCCCATGGCCTATCACAATGAGACACTATCATATAGCATCCATAAGTACCCCGCTTACAACAAAGAAATGTACTCCATTGTACAATCCTATCACCAATGGAGGCATTACATTCTCAAGAAGAAGACAATCATCCACACTAATCATAAGCCTTTGAAGTTCATGCAGACAAAAGGAAAATTGAAGAATGACTTCCATCATAATTGGTACACATACTTGCAGTAGTTCCATCTCAACATCAAGAATAATCCAGGGAGCACCAACCACATCACTGACTACCTCAGTCGACCTCCAATTGCAGCACTAACCATGGTGCTACACTCCTAGAGACACGAGACCTCCGGATGGCCCCAACTCTACAAGAGAGATCTTGACTTTTCCACTACCTACCATATGTTGGGCACAAACATAGTTGTCAGTGATTTCAATCTTCAGGATGGGTTTTTGTGCCATCTCGACCATCTTTGTGTCCCATCAAGTGAGGTAGAGAAGCTGGTTTGGGAAGCTCACTACAATCAGGTGGCGGGACACTTCAGCGTAGAAAATACAGTGTTAGTGTTATAGAAACATTTATATTGGCCAAAACGTCGAAAATTTGTCAACAAGTATATTAGGTCCTACATGCCCTATGCCATTTCCTGTTCCATTAAGAAACAAGTCATGTAGACCCCTCTGCCTACTCCCGATAGGCCCTGGGAATCCATCTCAATGGACTACATGTCTGACCTTCCTTCAATAAAGAAGGGAAATGACTTTGTTTTTGTGGTTGTTGGTCGATTTTCCAAGATGACGATTCTAGATTCCTGGAAGAATAACATCACAACATAGGCCACTGCCAAGCTCTTCTTCGAACGAGTGTGGGTACATTTTTGGATACCAAAAACCATCATCTCATATTGAGATAGTTGGTTCCTCAACACATTCTGGTCAAGCCTATAGTTATGACTGGACACCAAGATCACCAAACCATGTACTTGCACCCCCAAACGTATGGCCAAACTAAGGTAGTCAAAATGATGATTGTGCATATCTTTCACATGTACAATTCCAAGCATCCGCGCACTTGGGAGAGAAAGAACCAAGGCATGGAAACAGAGAGAAGAAACAAGGGATGGAGAGAGAGATGCTTTGGAGACAATAGAGTTATGCATATAGGGGGAGTGATGGTCACAAGAGGAGAATGTGCATAAGCATGTGACTCTCCATGCATAAGTGTTTTGGTCAATGCCAAACGAGGTTTTGTTTGAAAGATTGGTTGTCATTAATGTCAACCATTGAAGAAGCCCAGACGGTGTGGTTTTGGTACCCAAATTTTATTGAGGAATATGGAAATGAAAGAGAGTGTAGATGTAGGTAAGACACTCATAGGTGGATATTCCTCATCATGTTGTTTCTAGTGATATGTGGTACAACACGTAGTTCCTCACGGTTGAGGAGTTATGTCTTCGTGAAGTTGGAATCCCCGAAGAATGTTCAAGAATCCCCTAGTGGGTTGCATGCATTTATTGAAATGGTAAACTGGTTGTAACAAGAAAATTATAGAATCCTTAAGTTCAAGGAGAGAGGTTACCTAGAAAAGTATAAATAAACCTCTAGGAGTCACTCACAATCACATTCACACACACATTCTATTGAATATAATCTTATGAACTAGTGATCTATTGGCTAAGTTTGTGACGGTAAATCTGAGGTAGAAAAGAATGAGGAGTATGAGAGTTTTGAAAGTGCAATGGTGAGAAAGAATCTCTAAGGGAACCATATTTTGGTTGATCCCCGTGGGTCAGAATATTAGTGTCCCATGAGGCATCCCTATGGGTTGCAGTATAGTTGTTAGACGAGGCCCCATGAGACATGATTTCTTAGTTCTACGAGGACAAGACAATTTTGGGGCAAATTCTAGTACCATGTCCTTGAAGACAAAATATAACTTACAGGTCATTATTTCAGTGTTTGAGGTCAGCTACAGAGGTACTAGTATGTTTGTGTACTTTTTGTGAAGGTTATGCTTGATTATGATGTGGTGAATGCTTGAGGCATACTTGTCATATTGATGAGGGGTTGACACATGATTGAGGTACATATTGGGTACATGATTGAGTAAGGTATTATGATATTCTTGGTTTAGAACATGGCATGGTTGTTATGGTTCATATCTTTGAGATAATTGTTCATGGTTGAGGTATACACTTGATGTATGGTGGCATATGCATGAGGGACATGCATTGGTTCTTCATTTATGATATGCTACATGTCTGTACTTGATTGATGATATGATAGATGGTACATGTTTTATTCATGTTCGACACATGGTACATGATTGGCTACTTATCATTGATGTTGTACTTGGTGTATATTATTGTTCATGATTGATGCATATATGTTGGTACACAGTTGATGCATGGTGTGGTACAGGTTCTAGTTGGTTGATGATCAGTTACAGGGTGATGATATAGAGAGAATGACGATGAAAATGATAGGTTGGATATAGTGACAGGTTGGATACAATGACATGTTGACATGTTATAGGTTGATATGACAGTGCTAGTAGTAGTGACAATGATAGTGGTAGTGAAAGTGGAAGTTATTGTGGTAGTAACAATTGGTCTACATTTACATTTCAAGGAGGTAGGACAGGGGAAAGGAAAGGTGGCTTTAACCTCCTTCCGGTTGGTATCGGAGAACATAGGGAGTTGGATCTTCCTTTAGGTTGGAGCTTGAGAATTAGGGAGTTGTAGTCTCCTTCTGGTTGGAGCTAGAGAATTTAGGGAATCATAGATTCCTTCAGGTTGGAGCCTATAAATAGGGGGTCATATCCTCCTTCTAGTTGCAGCTGGAGAATTGGGAAGTTGGTGCTTCCAATGAATGTATTATTTTGAGATATAAGAAAAGAATTCTGTGGTTTTCTCCCATTTGGGTTTCCATGTAAATTCTGGTGTATTGTGTATCTGATATGATATTGATGATGTATTAAACCCTAATGATAAACTTTTGAATGTTGTTGATGAATATATATTGTGGTTAAAAGTAAGAAAAGTACTAATACTAATTCACCCCCCCTCTCAATATTCCAACAACATAATTCATGGAAATAACTTTTCTTGGGATTTCAAGAAATAAGCTCAAATCAAGAACAACATTATCTATGGGGGTGTCAAGAATTTTGCACATGTATGTCTATAAAAGAGAAACTCTCTCTTCGAGTTTGAACTCTTTAAAACATATGACCATTAAAAATTCATTTAATGGTTCATTATTAGGGTTTAAAGGCCGCCTCAACATTTCTGTAATGGAATCATGGATTAATTCGATGAGCACATACCCATCCTTGGAAATGACAGTTCTCTTGGAAGAGATGTATTTTGAGGCTCACTCGACCACAAACTGAGAAAAATCGTAGACTCGAGGAACCCCAAACTTCGCTAAATCAGATTCCTAGGCATGGCAGTGATCAACTAGATCCTTAAAGTTATGGCTCGCCTGTTGGTGTAACTCAAAAGGTTTGAATGACATGATAGGATGAAAAATATCCTTGTCTTTGTCAACCAAATCTTCTTCTACAATATTTATGTTTTCCTTGTTTGTAGATGGATGAGAGGGATCCATTTTAGAAAATGAAATATAGAAGAGTNACTCCTGAAAAAGATTGATCTGAACAATACTCAGGCTAGAAATCCAATAGTGGATGGTGCTAGGACAGTTTTACTGGGCACTCAAACTCTTTTCAATTCTCAAATAAAACAATAAATTTACCTTTTCCCTTTTTTAAATTGAAAGTAGATAAGTGTCATTTTATGATCGGTGACAAGTTAATTAAAATAAATAAATTTAAATTTTTACCTTTTCGTGAGATGACATCATGTGGGACACTCGTTGGTCCCATGTCGATTGCAGGGGTGTCAGATGTAGTTAATTTAACTACAGG
Organism: Picea mariana; assembly: GCA_032191745.1. Classification (NCBI taxonomy): domain Eukaryota; kingdom Viridiplantae; phylum Streptophyta; class Pinopsida; order Pinales; family Pinaceae; genus Picea; species Picea mariana. The sequence continues at coordinate 234,825 of JASDQU010104429.1, read as the reverse complement.
ATGAGGGGCCACAATACACATGCAAGTGACATGTTGATAATCTCCTAATCAAGGTAAAGTTTCACGCCCCCCCTCTCCTTTGTTTTAACCATCGAGCATGCAGGAGGGGGGATGCAATGACATAATGACCATTGATTTAATGGTCGAGGCACACGATTAGATCTGCATACAACATGCATGATTTATTAACATAAAAACTATATAAAACATCAATCTACTATTAATTTTTTTTTTTAAATAATATTTAATAATATTATTATTTCAACCTATTAATCCTAAATAAAACACACAATTATTAAAATAAAACAATTCTAATAAAGATTTAAATTTCATTCCAATTTTGTTCATCTAGAAATATAGAGAAACTATAATTGTTTTGTTTGTTTGTTAGAAATGTGCTTGTAACTTGTGAGGCCAATATTTTTAACCATTGGCTAAGAAACCACAACCCAACGACATCTAAGCCATCAAAATCACTCGGGAATTGCACCCAGATTGGGTCACACCAAACCTTAACATGGTTGGATTTTTAGATGTATCCTCCCAACTAAAATAACCGTAAGGGTATTGAACTCAGGTCTCTTAGCAAATGAAATCCACACCTTAACTGATTGAGCTAGTGAGAATTGACTAGAGAAACTAGAAATTAAAAAAAAAAAAAAAAAACATGAAAATTTATTTTTGTAAAAATATAGATTTGGGCTATGTTACAACATCTAGCTCCATCTGGGGATTGTGTCTCCCTGAAATATATAGAAGAACAATAGACCATGTGCCTTTATGGGGTTATGGAGTCATTATTCAGAAATAAAAATTAATCGATTTTTTCTAATGAATGATATTCTCCTCATCAAATCAATAACAAACTTTCCTTCTTTCTTTTAAAATCAATCTATAATTGAAGAAACTGAATCACCACCAATTCATAATTTAACATGTTTATATAAAATTTGACCAGAAATGGGTAAAACTATTTTACTCATTCAACTTTATTCAGGAATTGTTTTGGGGTAATATAATTATAGTTTCTTGGCTAAAGAGTCAAATTTGTGACAAGTGTTCATACTTCAAATCTTTTAATATTATGAGGTAATTATTTGGGTCAGAAAAAAGTATTTGTGAGGAAACTAGTTTGAGTGAGTAATAATTTTTAAGATGCTCATTGGAAATATTTCTCATCCTCATGGTGTTACTACACTACCAAAAAAAATCCATGGCCTATGGTGTATTCACCTCGATATCACAGGATTTGCTTCACTTCTAGTGAGCATCCATAGCCACGGTGAAGATACCTACACCTCTCACTTGAATTTCTTTTCACTATCCCTTTCAATTAGTTTAACAATTTTTAGGAGATGGGGGCAATCAATATGATTTTCACATTTAAGGGATGATCTGCTTATCAATAATGAGATAAAAATACCCGAGTGATGAAATATACTCATAAATATCTTCATTTCCTCATTTCTAACTTTGTCTTTCCAAAAAAAAAACCATTTTGATGGTAAGTATTGAGTAATACAACCAATTACAAATTTGACACTAAAGCCTCTACCTAGAAGGAATTACCTTATATAAACCTTTTCAATTTTCATGAGAGAATAAAAAAAATGTTCTCCTTTATAGTTTGTGAATAACATGTCAAAATCTAAACTAGTAGTTGAGACAACCTTTTCTATTTAGATTTTGTAATATGAGAAGATAAGGAATTATGTTTTCAAGAGGAGAATTATTAAGTGATACGGTCTTTTATAAGGATGAACATACTATCTAAGAAACAATGTTTTTGTTTTTATTTGTTTTGGTCATATCTATAAAGTTAAATAAAAAGAAAGAAAACCAATTATATATAATGAATGAAAAACTGGATTTAAAATTGAATGTAGTGTTTCATGAACGTCCCATTCATAGAAAATTCCAACAAATTTTCTTGTAAATTTTGAAGGGAGAATGAATTATTTCCTTCAACTTCAGCAATCTTGTAGGATCCTAGCCACAAATGATCGAACTTTCCATGTTTTCCAGGTTCATCTCTTTTGCTATCCCATCTTAGCACTAAGTCATCAGGTATGAAATATTTTTTTTTTCTCTCCTATAAAAAATGGACTTCATCTTGTCATGATATTCCTTAAACTTGTCATTGACTTCCTCTCTTGTTTGTTGCACTTCAATTAACTTATTTATTCTTATAGTAAGGCCATTAGGTTCTTCCTCACTATCCTGCAACAATTTCATGACAAGCAAGGAAATATTAATAGGTAGTATCACATCAATATCATAAATTAATTGAAAATGAGATATACCTATGGACCTTTTAGTATTGATTCTATTAGCCTAGAGTACAAATTTCAAATGAGAGTTCCAAGCCTTTTTGTTATTTGTTAATACTTTCTTAATAACTCTCATTAGACTCTTGTTTGATGATTCAACTAATCCATCACCTTAAGGGTAATAGGAAGTGGAATGACCAAGGATAATATTGCATTTCTAACAAAAATATATCATTGCAAGAGATTTAAATTATTGAGCATTTTCATTTATAATTCTCCTGGGACATCCAAACCTGGAAAGAATATTTTCATCAAGAAATTTGATCACAACTACATAAGTGGAAAATCTAGTTGCAGTTGCTTCCACCCATTTGGAAAAATAATTTTTTGCAGTTAAGATCCACCTATGTTGTGCACTAGAAGAAGGATGAATCTCACCTATGAAGTCTAAAGCCCATTTCTAGAAAGGGACTTCAAATTTTATTGGAACCAATGGAAAGGAAAAAAGCTTTTGTTTACCTACAAAAATATGACATTCTCTATAGGATATGACCTTTGCATTTACTTCAGAAAATAATTTTGGCCAATAATAGCGAGCTCTCAAAATTTTATATTTTGTAGCTCTCCAAGCATGGTGTCCTCCACATATGCCTTTTTGAAATTCATATATAATTCCCTCAGTATCTTCTTGAATCATACAATTTAATAAAAATCCTAAAAGATCTTTCCCATAGAGTTTTTCATATATGATGTTATACATGATCACTTGAAGTTTGAGTGACCTAGATTTGGACTGACTAAAATCAAGCGATATTTCAACTGTCTTCAAATAAAACACATGTATTTATACCAAGGGGATGAAGAGAACTTATCTTGAACCTTTATTATGGATTGTTGCAAATCTTCTTCCTTAAATTTTGTTGAGGGATGTTCTATTATTTCAGAAATGTTATTTATCCCTGGAACTCTACAATTTGATTCACCTAAGGGCTTTGTCAATTCATAAACTTTAATCAATTTCATTGGTTTTATTTCAAGGTCATACTGTTGAATCTTAGCTATCCATTTGCCTCTTTTTCCATAAATATATGGCTAATTCAAGATCTCTTTTACTATGTTCCTAGGAACAAAATAAATTATTCTAGAATGTAGAACATAAAATATAAAATATTTAATATCTTTAACCAATGCATAATCTTGTTTTTCCATAATATTATATTTGATATCTAAATATCTCAAACTTTTTCTAAAGAATGCAATTGGTTGTTCTTGTTTTTCTTCATTCCTTTGTAGATGAACTACAACAATAGTGTTGAAAGAGGAAAAATAAAATATGAGAAACTCCTTTGAGTAATCTGAACTTATTAGAATAGGTGATTCTCCGAAATATTTCTTAATTTGGTCAAAATAACATATAGCCTCCAAGGACCATTTGACCTCACTATATTTCTTAATCATTCCATTCAAATCTTTCGCTACTTCAACAAAATTTGGGATAAATCTTCTTAAGAAGTTTATTTTTCCAAGAAATGACTGAATCTATTTTTTATTCCTTGGTAGGTTAATAACCTTAATTTCTTAAACACATTTAGGATCAATATTGACTCCTTCCTTTGAGATAATGTGTCCAAGTAATGTTCCTTCCTACATAGAAAAATGAGATTTTTTAGGATTCAATTATAAACCATATTTTTTACATTTAATAAAAGTCTTCCTAAGATGTTTTAAATGATCTTGATCTGACCTAGAAAAAATAATAAGATAATCTAAATAAATCATGACAAATTTATCCTTTTCTCCCACAAATTTTATGTTGATTTCCCTCTGAAATGTTGCTCCTGCATTTATTATCCCAAAGGGAATTTTTTCATACATGAAGGTTCCCCATGTTGTGGTAAATGCAGTAAGTTCTCTTTCTTTCTCATGCACATCAATCTGGTTGAAAAATAATCAATCATAGAGATTCTATTAGAGCCTACTAACTTTTTGTAATACACGATCAATTTTTGGAAGAGGATAATTGTATTTTAATGATGATTTGTTGAGATTCAAAAAATCGACACAAAGTCTTATTTTACCATTCTTTTTCCTAGCAGGTACTAAATTTGTAACCCAAGAAAAATGTCTTAAAGGAACTATGATTTTTGCATATAATAAATTTTTTAGTTCCTTTTTAATATTTGGGAAGAGGATGGGATTTACCTGTCTTAATTTTTGTCTGAATGGTTTAGATCCCACCTTTAGTGGGATTCTGTGATAAATTATGTTGTTATCATATGTCTTAAGATCTTCATAAGACCATGCAAGTACTTTGATCGATTCTTTGAATAAATCGACATACCTAACCCTCTGATCAATAGGTAGAATATTTGAGAGATTATTGTTCTTGTGTTCATTTTTAGTGCCAATATTACAATATTCCACTTCTTCACTTTGTGGATACACAACAGGTTTCTCAACAACATCATCTTTATCCAATAGATTTTCCATAGGTACCAATCCTTTTCAAATATGGGTATTTCTTAAGATCATAATTTTATGATTCACAATCTCTTGCAATATGGGATCTGGATGACTATTTTGATTAATTTTCTCATTATCTTTATCATCCTCTTGATCAATATAATTTGCAGAAAATTCATCAACCATTTCCAGAAATTTCTTAATTTGATGATCATATTAAAATACCTGCTAATGCTTGACATTATTCGGAATTGAAGGTCTATATTTTGTCTCAACTTTATATTTGAGATTTGACACTTCAAGAGGTCTAAAATTTCTTGATACTACTACTAAAGAACCAGCTTGTTTATTTTCATTTCTCGGAATTGCATGAATATTAAAGGTTAAGAAAAAAAATTCAATTAAATCCCAAGCCAAATTTCTATAAGATATCATCCTTGGGTGTTTAGATTGATAAGTTGTCCTTATCTGTTTAACAATTAATTATATATCCCCATCGACAATAAGATTTTTAATTTTCATTTTTTTAGCTACTTCTAATCCTAACACTAAAGCTTCATACTCACAAACGTTACTTGTAGAATCTGTTTCAAATTGTAATATAAAAGAAAATGGAAAACGTTTTCTAGAAGGGAAAATTAAAAGTATACCTACCCCAACACCTTCCCAAGAGGAGGCTCCATCAAAATACATTTTCCATATCCCATCCTTAGGCTCTTTATTTTCACACAAAGAAATATTTACATTTTCTATACAAAGACCTAGTTCATCATTTACAGATAAAATGAAACAACCCAAGTGTTTCTATTTTGAGTAAACATGATAATTATTAGGGTGATTAGGATCACTAACTATATAGGCCATTTTGGTTTCCATATAAATTCTCCTAGTTTCTCCACAAAAAACTGGAATCGTAGCATAAGTCATGTCCATTTGCAATGAACCACCTACTTTACTTTCCCAATATCTAGATAAAAGAATTCCATAGTTGACAGGAACATCTACCACAACTATATCCATCAAAACACTTTTAGTGGTATTTGGGCTAAGTGAACTACCAAATATTTTATCATCCCTAAACATCTAACGTTTCTTGCCTCAAAGGAAGACAATTCATGAAATGTTCTTGTGATTTGTAATATTATCTTCTCCATAACTATTTTTGGCATTGGATTGCAAGAATATCCTAAGTATAGAATACAGTTGTGTCAAACATGTTCATGGAATGTTAAGGAAATATAAAATGGTTCTACTACTTCTCCTCTTTTCTCAATATGTGGACCAAACATAGTTGTAGGCATTTCATCTTGCAGATTTAATGTATCTGGTTGGGTTGTTTCAATAGAAAAATAAATCATTTTCATTACTTGTTTTCTATAGACATGGTTTTTTGCAATTTCTAACAGAGGGAAATGAATTTTGATCTTATTTGATTCATTTTATAGGTTAAAGTACTACTCACATTCTTTTTTTCTTTATATTCTGCATCAATTTTCTTTGCAACCTGTAGATCATATTTTTGTTTTGTAGCTGTAATTTATTTCCCTTTGTCATTATTTTGAATTTTATCTTGTTGACATTGAATATTAACTTTATTTTCATTCACATTTGTCCTTGGTCTCATGTCATATTTTCTATGCAACTCATCTTCAAAAGAATCTAAGAAAACTCTATATTGAGATGATAATGAATCATTTGGGATATTTTTATCATCTTCATCAAAATATGAGTTAAAGATTAGATATTTCTCATATTCATCCTAGGTCACATACACATCAGAAATGTCACCTTCCATCATATTTATTTCATCATCAATCTCTTCAATTTCATCTTCCCCAAAGTTGTAACCCATATTTTCATTCTTTATAGGTGCTTTTATTTTTTTATCTTCATTTCTCCTTTCTCTTTGTAAAACCCGAGGAGGATTAAAAGGCCTTCTAAACCGATTTTGGTTTCTATTATCATTCGTTGTTCTCCTAGCCTCTATCCTAGCTAGTTTATTTGATAGATCTTTAATAATCCCGGACATTTCCTCAATTTTATCTTCTTGATTTTTGTTTATCCCATATGTTCCTACTTATTCTTTTTCTTTATTTCTCTAGAGTCATTTTTAACTCTATCCTTTCCTGATGCTATCATATTGGATTCCATCTCTACAAAAATAACTTTTGTTGTTGGTTGTGATGGTTTGACATCTACAATAATTTTATTATATAATGTATTAAATATTTTGATGAAATATGGAACATATTCATTATGTTTCTTTTTAAGCTCCCAAACTTAGTCAAAAAATAGAGATGATCCTTATTTTCACCCCATTTTCTAAGGAAAACATATTCTAAATCATTCCAAGAATCAATAGAATTAGGAGGCAATCCCTTGAACCAGGTTCTGACCTCACCCTCAAATGTTTGAACAAAAATGATCATTTATACATATTCATGTTCAAGATATTCGTTATCTAAGAAATAGTCAAATATTGATAAATTTTCAAGGGCCATAATGTCATCTTCCCCAGTAAATCTAGGTAATAATTTCAAGTAATTATTAGGAAAAATATGAAAAAATCTTGGAATATTTAAAGGGGAATATATAATAGATTCCTTATTAAAAACTCTAGGTGGAGGTGGTGGAGGTGGTTGATGTTGAATAATTTTTCCTTCCATAATAAAATGATCAATTAACATTTGTGAGTTTTCGGGAGTAAGTGGATTAAAGAATACTTTAAATCATTCTTCTTTTAAAGAATGACTTGGGAGAGAATTTTTTAGAAATTTCTACATCTTTTTCCTTAGGGGGTATAAAAGTAAACTTAGGAGAAGAATGGAGGGAATTTTCAAGAGATTATTTTGGAGAAATAATGGGTGGATTCCCAACATAGTATATTTGAGAAATAACAATAGTAACCTTGAGGGAAAGTCCAATGTATTGTTCAGGAAAGAATTCAATAGAGTGGGATATAGAAATAGTTAAAGTTTGATTGAGAGAGGTGGGAATATATTGTTTGGGAGAAGATGGAAGAGAGGTTTTAGGAGGGCTTATAGAAAAATATTTTGAAGAATATTTTAAAAGAATAGGGAATTTTCCCTTGGATTTAGGCTCTATAGAAGAATAATGTTTAGCAATATAGGGTGTAGAGAAGAAGTTATAGGTATTTTCCTAAGATTCTTCTTAGACAATAACCTTTCAATAATTTCTACTGGGGTAGTCTTTTTGGGGTTTGGATTAGCCCTAGTGTTCTTCTTTCTTGATGTCAGGATTAAAAAGGTGGAGTCTCCAGGTGAAATATTTTATCCTTCCTGGCTCTTTTTGACCACTAAAGAGTAGGTTTTATTTTTCGTTCTACCTAGGGAAAATAATATTTCTTTAATTCGGTCCCTGACAATGGCGCCAAAAGAATGTTGTAACCCTTCGAATGTTTTTGGCTAGAAAACTATGCCAAGGAATCCATTTACTATTATTGATTTATTTGAGTTGATTTTTATTAAAAAAGAACATTTTTATTTCTCTATTAAGACCTCTATTACAAGTCTTTAAATATTTTCAAGATATGATATTTGAAGGAAATTTTTCTATGTTTTAGACAATTGAATATTTTAAGGTGTGAAAGAATAAAAGAGAATCAAAATCTAAGTGAAAAATAATGTATCCTTTTATAATTATTGTTTTACCTTTTAGACATAAGAAAAATAACAAAAAATGTATCTTAACCAGAATACAATTCAAACAAAAATGAACACTTTGCTTCCATTCAAAAGGAATAATAAAATTTAAGAACAAGTCTTCTTAATACTTACAGTATATTAAAGAAATATGTAACTTTAAAAGGTACCTTTGTATTCATGATAGTAGTTATTGTACTAAATTGTCATAGTCATGGTAGTAGACACATTCAAGAAGAATTTAGGAATATGAAAATAACATCAACAAGTAACATGAGCTGAAACATACAAGTTTGAGTCTCCAAAATATGCATAATTTTATCAAAGATGTTGCAGGTCCCAAAAAGACCCCCTTTATAGTGATTTCTCATTCCTACTTATACAAAGCCCTTCGAAACCAAAATGGTTATTCAATCCTCTTTCTTAGGCTATTTGAATACAACAAAATCTTTGACTCCTAGAAAATAAGATATTTGGAGGAGACAAATCCTGATTTTCTTTAACTACATTTGATGAGTCATCCTACCAACATATGGAGAAGAATCTTCCAAGCTTCATCCAAAGGATAATTGAATGACTTCATCTTCTTGAATTCAATATCCAACTCTATGTATATTTCATATGTGGGAGGATTTTGAAAATAAACCTTTTATTTGTTAAAGAAGGTAGAAATCATCTATCAATATGTCTACAATGGTATTCCCTCTCAAAATATCAACCAATATTTGAAATTTTATCTTCTTTTACTCTGAAAACAAACAAGTTTTTTCTATGATTTTCATAAGATAGCATTTTCTCCTTTTTATCCCAAGTTGAAGGCAAACCCATTTTAACTAAATTCTCAAATTTGTTTGTGAAATTTTCAACATTTCTTCAGACGATGACAGTGAGGATGAAAATACACCACTTCTTACTCACCTTCCTCTAGATGAGTCCATTGACCATGAACTTGCACCAGAACCATCGCTTCCTATATGGGTTTGTTCAACATGAGAAGCAATTGGTGATCTTTCCAGTAATCCTTCAGATTAACGTAGAGCACATACATAGTTCCATCTAGCCTCTTCTCTTTTGGATCAAGTTTCAGAGACTCATGATCCAGATACATTTGAAGAAGCTTTAGGTCATCCATATTGGGATACAACAATGAATGAAGAGTATTACTCTTTAATTTCGAGTGGTAGTTGGGATCGTTTACCTCTTTCGAAAGGAAGAAAACTTGTAATATATAAATGGGTCTACAAAACCAAGTATGCATTAGATGGAAGTGTTGAAAGACACAAGGATTAGTTAGTTTCCAAAGGATTATCCCAAGTTTAAGGTATTGACTATAATGAAACATTTTCCGCTATAGTCAAAATGATTTCCATTTGCCTTGTTCTAGTTCTTGCAACCTCACATAAATGGGAGGTCCATTAGATGGATGTTAAATATTTCTTCTCGCATGGGGATTTGAAAGAATAAATATACATGGAACAACCTCTTAGACATGTACAAAATGACTCTAACCTTATTTTCCTCCTTAATAAATATCTTTATGGTACTATCCAAGCTCTTCGAGCATGGTATGCCAAAATAGATAGCTTTATTCTTGACACCATCTTTTCTAGATTCCATTCTAACCTCAATGTCTATACCAAGAAAGTAGGAATCCATCTCATAATCCTTGTTATTTATGTCAATGATCTTATTGTTATTGGTAGGGACCCTAAACTTTTAAACTATGTGAAATCCATCCTTAAGAAGAAAATTGAAATGAAATTTCCTTTGCCTCCAAGTTTTGTAAATTGAGGAAGGAATTTTTCTTTCCCAGTCTAAGCATGCTTGTGACCTTATTCATCACTTTCACATGGAAGATTCAAAACTATCTCCTTCTCCCTTCCAGTCTAGAGTCAAACTTGTTGCCACTTGTACTTCTCTCGATGTTGATGCCACTTTTTACCGTCAGTTAGTTGGTATCCTCTTATACTTGACTCATTCTCATCTTGATCTTTCCTTTATTGTTGGTATTTTTTATTGGTATATGCAAACACCCCATGAAATCCAGTGGAAAGTAGCTAAAAGGATACTTTGGTATGTTTTGGGTATAGTTCAGTTCAAGATACATTATAGTTTAGAGGAGACTCCTTTATTGGTTGGTTTCTCTGATTCAGATTAGGTCGATGACTTTGAGGATATAAAGTCTATTGTAGGCTATGTTTTTAGTATTTTTTCAGGACCTGTCACTTGGGCTTATAAAAAACAACAGGATGTTGCTCTTTCTTCAGCAAAAGTAGAGTATCAAGTAGAGGTTAATGTAATTCAAGAATCCTTGTGGCTTGGAAAAATCCTTTTAGATTTTGGTTTCTAGCAATAACATCTGACCACCCTTTGTTGAAATAATCAAAGTGTCATAAAGCTCACTAAATACCCATATCAACATCAATGTAGCAATCATATTGAGCTACACATGCAACTCATTAGGAAACTAATTCATGATCGAGTTATTGAAGTGTTATTTTTCTCTACAAAAGATCAACTTGTAGACATTTTATCAAAGTCTCTAATATAATTGAAGTTTTCCAAAATTCAATCCATGTTAGGAGTTCATGAAGTTTTCATTATGGGGGGAAATGATCTAATGCCTCCTTCCTTATCCTATTGTGTCACCTTTTTAAATCCTTCATGTAACACCCCAGGTTTTGAACCCCCATTTTAAATAATGTATTGTTACAATATTGAGAGGCCAGAGTGCCCAAACAATTGTTAAAAGGCTAGTGTGCCCAAGAAATGTAATTTTTTTATCATTATTAATAATAAATACATGGATGGTTGCTAGACGACCAAGGACTAGAGTTATAGGGGGCTATGATTCAACAAGAGAGGGGGCTTGAGGGGCTAAGTTTTTATTCCTCTTCTAATTACCCCCTTTTGTCTAAGGGATGGGATCAATTATGTGAGCTTCTTGGGGAAGGCCAGGAGGTTATTGATTTCCCCACGAGGTTACTTAAACCCACCTCTGGTTTGATGGGGGGGAGTTCAACTGATGGATTTTTCATTGATTCCCTATACGATCATTAATTTTACCTCACGCACTTTCATGCACGCACTTACCCATTCATTGATCCATCCATCATCTGTGTCTTGGATTGAGAAAGGGAACTGAACTGCCAAAGAATTAGCCATGATCTAGTTGGTTGTAGTGGTTGCTAGTGTGATCTGGCCGTGACTTGAGGCCTGCATGTCTAATATGTGTTGGCCTACATCCAACGTTGCTCACAACTGCGAGTCCTGAGAGTTACAACATTGAGATTCTGGACCAGTTGCACTGGAGACCGAATAAGGAGAAAGACTGCCTGAGGGACTATGTGGCAGAGAAGGTTGGAGGTTTGTTCTCTTAGGTGGTGCAAGCTGGGTAGAAGAGACCTAGGTACTTGGATTTATGTGAGAGTTGGGAAGCCTGTGAGAGCTTGGGTGTTGACTATTTTGGGAAGCCAAGTAACACTCTGGAACCATCCTTGTGGATTCATAGCCCTGGCTCGGGGGTGACACTGTTGTTGAGTTTTGGAACAGTAGTGTCTACGGTTGGGTGGAATGTCCTTAGTATGTAGCCAGTTGATGTCATCTTTCATAAAGATAAGTTCTCTTTGTTATGGTATCAATTACTTGTATATGAATGTATTTCAGATGTATATTTAATTATCTCTTAATTGAATCTTTAGACTATGCATGCTTATTGACTACTACTGTGCATATTATTAAAGTATTTTATTTTATGCATCCTTAAATTTTAAAAAGGTACCGGTAAGAGAAATAAGTCCAAGGGAGGGCTTGCAGTTATCTTACCTCGACCTATGGGTGGCTGGGTATGTTACAATTGTTGATTAAGGTTGGTTGTCATTGATGTCAACCCTTGAAGAAAGACCCATAACACAAAGGTTTGGGTAATGGACCCAATATTGTTTGATGTAAATATGACTCATTATTTTTTTGTCATTGTTGATAAGAATTAAATATGGATGA
>JASDQU010104429.1:182695-207953 GCA_032191745.1 Picea mariana | reverse complement strand
TGTATGTGTGTGATTGTTTATTTCTTACTGCTCATTATTGGATAATAATTCTACATTGATATAGCATTTGAAGAAAAATGATTATAATTACGCTATTACTGATTCAACCCCCCTCTCAGTAATCCAACTATAGTTTGGTATCAGATATTCTGGTTGAAACATCGGGCTGGTATGGGATGGGTCTGTTGGTCAGAGTCTTGGGGTCGAGATTGAGCTCTAACCGTGGAGTTGAAAATCTCAGGAGGAATGGCATTGCAGAATCTATGTAGGAGATAGAACGTCAGAGACCCATGTAAGGAGTTCAAAGGATCATGGTTGTCCCTCTTCAAATTTGGGAGCAATCGCCACTGTAGGATCAGGAGAGATCTGAGATCATTGGATGAGAGGATAGGCGAATAGGGTTCATTCAATGAAAAGGAAGCAAGGGTTAAGGTCGCAACCGTCAGATCCCATTGGGGAGTGAGATCAACGGACAAGAGGTATTGAGGGGAACCAAGTTGCATGAGAGATAATTTCCCAAGGCGGTCCCACAATCCAAACCACAGGTTCCCCAAGGGGTTAAGTGTCAACATCAGGAGAATTGTGGGGTGAAAAGTGGGTTACTCCAAACTGTCGATGCGTGCCCCCACAAATTGAAAGGCATGCAGTGATGTGACATGTTAGGGCTAAAAAATCAAAACTCCATATAACCAAAGTAGATCCTGACCATCGATCACCAAGAGGTACGTGTTAGCAGATCAATAATTCCAAAGAAATCTATTCGAGAGGTTTTCAGTAGAGATTTGAAACTCCCAAAACCCGAAGACCCGAAAGGATCTCAGCCATTGATTTTTTGAGAGCCACACATCACCAGATCCATGGCTTCGGATAAAAACCAGTGGGGCCAGATAAGTTTGAAATTTGAGATTTCTGAAGTCCAAAGACCTGAAGTAAGCCTCAACCATCATATTAAGGAGGGCACATGGAGCATATCCATGGACTCTAAGTGAAGACCCAAAGTGAATCTTATTCGTTTGATCCAGGAGGACACATGGTGAGAGATTGGCCAGTTCAGGAATGTGGAGCTCCGGAGAATTGGAAGTGTGCTAGTATGGAAACACATGAAGTCCAGAATCCCAAAGAGCCGAAGTGATGGGGCATGATGGCGTCACCAGGAGGTGATGTGGACCCCATAATTTTTGAAGTGACGTGGCTTGTGGACATCACCTGGGATGACGTGGACACATGGAATGTGTGCCACATGTCAATAAGTTTTGAGCATTTGGAGTATTGAAAAGTCAGTTAGAACATGACATGTGTCACCCACTTGATTGGGCCATGTGTCCACTTCTAGTATTTCTCCACATGGATACAGATCATGCAGTTCAGAGAATGGGCACTCCAGAGGGGAAAGATGTGACAGGTTGTGTTGGGTCGTAAATTCCCAAAGGCCAGAGTACATATCGACCGTTGATTCCATAATACACACGTCAAAGGATCGTCGACTTCGGGTGAAAGAACTCCGGGAGAAAGTGCAGGAGGAAGGTTTGAAACTTCCAAAGCCTAAAGAGGCAAAGTGATTCATAGTCGTTGATTTGTGTGACAACACCCGTCAAAAGATCATGAACTCCGAGTAAACGCGTTTTGGGAGGAGGCAAGCGAGGAAATTTGAGACTCCTGAAGCATGGAGTCCTAAATTAGATCACGATCGTTGATTGTGAAAGAGGATGAGGACCGTTGATCCAGTCCTAGATGAAATTTCCAAAGTCCTAAAGCTTTAGACTAGCAATTTTATAGCTAAGCGCAGGGTCATGGCTATGGTCATATGCAGATTCAAGAGGGCTAAGGATCGAATTGGTTGTCTTCGAGACAGAAAATTGCTAAGGCATGATTTATCCATGTTCACCTGGGAAGGTGGTTTGAAGGAAGCACCTACGCAGGATGAGATTATGTGTCGGCCAAGGATAATGGGACACTGTTATTTTCGGAGAATGGGGATATGATCTCCATGAAAAAAAAATGAAAGAGACCTATAGCATGGTTTGGAAATTTTGTTTATCATATGCATATTTCTAACAAAATGGTCGCTTGCACATTTTGCAGAACTAAGGGGTTTAAACACATCAACTCAAGATGCATATTGAGGAAATGGAAGAATATGAGGGAGCCTCCAGTTGTGATAAGGAGGTCGAAGGCCAGAATACTAGAGTTTGTAATGTAGATACAAATTCCAATGGACGCAAGGGAAACTTAGAGCAGGAAACGTTACTAGAAACAGTAAGAAGCCTGAAGATGGAAGTTCATAGCTACAAAGAAGACAATGAGAGACTAATGAGAGAGAAAATTCAAATAAATACTGAAGTGTTGCGGAGATTAAATCAGTTTTATAGACAAATGAAGAAGGGATCAAATTCAAGACAAGAGGAAGAAGGCAGGTTCCATGAAAGAAGGAATGATCATGGAAGAGCTGGTTAATCCAGAAGTGCTAGCAGAGCTCATGGAAACCACTCACCTCCTTACTCATAAATAATTTTTTATGCATAGAAAGATCTCGTAAGTAGTCCAGAGGTGTCTCCTGTCAGACACCAAAGAAGGAAACAAGAGGTAGATACTTTGCAAGGAGAGCTGAGGAAGCTCAAGCCCCCTTCCTTCGATGGTGAAAGAGAAAGGGAAGATGATGCAAAAGCATGGCTTCTTGGACTCCGGAGATATTTTCAGTTGCATAAATATTTGTCCAACCTGGAAGCCAGGATTTCCACCTACCATTTACATGGGAAAGATGCAATGTTGTAGAACCAACTGAAGCAAGTGGAACATGTTAATGAAAGTAGGATCACTTGGAAGCAACATAAGAAGTACTTTCAGAAGGAGTACCTCTCAGAGAATTTCTATGAAAAGAAAATGCAGGAGTTCTTTGAACTCAGGTTGGGATTCATGACTATGGTAGAGTACGAGAAGAAGTTCTTGGGATTGCTAGAGTCTGTCAGGTTCATTGGTGATGAGAAAGTGAAAATACAAAGATTTATAAGTAGACTGCCAACCTTTTATAAGGAAATAATCAACTATGATGAACCCAAGACCTTGAGTGAGGCCATCAGGAAGGCTAAATACTTGTATGAGCAAGGCCATGGAAGAGAATCCCTGCATAAATCTTGGAAGGACAAGAAAAATGCAAAGTCCGATAAGAGGAGGAAAGGATTCAAACCTCCCTTCAATAGGAATGAGCCTAATAAATCATCAAGATCAGTATGCTAAGGAGGATTTCAAGAAATAATATTCCTTGGGAAAAAGAGGAAGACCACCAATCCAATGCTGGGGATGCAAGGAATATCATCTTTACAAGAATTGTCCACATAGGACAGACAGAGTGAAGAATGTGCACAACATCCAAGAGGCTACAAAAGTCGAAGATATGGGAAGAATCTATGCATCTTTAGATGATCGACAAGCAGACTACCAGTCCAATATGATCGAGGTGGAAGGTAAGATCATAAATAAACCTATTTTGATTGATTCAGGATCAATTCATTGCTACATTGATCCTAAGATAGTGGATATATTACATTTGGAGAAGAGTAAACTTGGAAAAGTATGTTTGGTTCAGTTAGCCATTGGAACCAAAAGAAGAATCCATGATATGGTCAGAAGTTGTTCCATAAGTCTTAATGGCATGAATACTAGTATTGATCTAAATATCATACCATTGGGGTCTTATGATATTTTGATTGGAATGGATTGGCTGGAAAAGAATCATGTTGTCCTAGATTGTCATAACAAGACATTTACCTGTCTTGATGGAAATGGAAAACAGAGCACCGTGAAAGGAATTCCAAGACCCATCTCTATAAGGGATATTTTAGTCTTACAACTAAAAATATGTTTTAGGAAGGGATGTCAATTGTATGTAGCTCATGTGGAAGAGACAGATAATACAAAGGGGCCAAGCCTTGAATATTTCTCGTTACTACAGAAATTTGAAGATGTATTCCAAGAAATACCCAGATTGCCACCAAGAAGGGAGATATATTTCTCAATTGATTTAGTGCCAGGAGATAACTTGTTGTCAAAAACACCTTACAGAATGAGCACACAGAGTTAAAAGAATTAAAAAAGGAGTTGGAGAATTTTTTTAAGAAAGGGTACATACGTCCAAGTGTTTCACCTTGGGGAGCACCAATACCTTTTGTCAAAAAAAAGGATGGAACCTTGAAGTTGTGTATTGACTTTCGACAGTTGAACAAGTACAATATAAAGAACAAGTATCCTCTACCCTGAATTGATGACCTATTTGATCAACTAAGAGGAGAAAATATATTCTCAAAGATTGATCTGAGGGAAGGATACCATCAGGTAAGAATCAAAGAAGAATACATTCATAAGATAGCCTTTAGGACTAGGTATGGGCATTATGAATTTGTAGTGGTTCCATTTGGACTAATCAATGCACCCGCTATCTTCATGTGCTTAATGAATGGAATATTCAGAAATTATTTGGATAAGTTTGTCATAGTATTCCTAGATGACATACTTATCTATTCTAAGTTTAAAGAGGAGCATGAGCATCACTTAAGACTGGTGTTGCAAGTACTGAGAGAACATTAGTTGTATGCCAAGTTGAGTAAGTGTTCTTTTTATTAAAAAAATATCCATTACTTGGGACACATTATTTCAGAGCAGGGCATAGCAGTAGATCCAAAGAAGATCGAAGCCATTAGAGGATGGCCAACACCTAGAAATGTGTCAGACGTCAAATATTTTATGGGATTAGCTGGCTACTACAGAAGGTTCATAGTAGGGTTCTCTAAGATTGCTCATCCCATCACTTCTTTTCAAAAGAAGGGAACTAAATTTGAATGGACACTCAAGTGTGAAAATAATTTTAATCTGTTGAAGGAATTACTTACTAGTGCACCTATGTTAAAGATTGTTGACCCAAATGAAAGTTTTGTGGTATGTACAGATGCATGTAAGGAAGGACTTGGGGGAGTCCTCACACAAAATGGACATGTCATTGGATATGAGTCCATAAAGCTTAAGGAACATGAGAGGAACTATACCACCCATGATTTGGATCTTGCTGCCATTGTTCATGCCTTGAGGATGTGGAGGCATTATCTCATGGGGAAGAAATTCGAATTAAGGACATACCACATTGGCCTGAAGTATCTTTTTGAACAACCAACCTTGAATGCCAGGAAAACAAGATGGCTGGAATTTTTAAGTGAATATGACTTCAATATCAAGCATATCAAGGGAAAGGAGAATAAAGTTGTGGATGCACTTAGTAGAAGAGTGCATCTCATGCATGTTACTACTGTCAGTATGCATCAATCAGACTTGAAGAGAAAAAATTTAGATGGTCTTGTTATAGACCAGCATTACTTACAGGTAAAGGAAAAATTATAGCAAGGATATGTAAAACATAAAATAAAGGAGTATGAGATAAAGGAAGACGAATTACTCATGCATAAAAATAGAATCTATGTTCCTAGTTCTAGAGAACTAAGGAATTTGGTACTAAAGAAAATGCATGATTTTACTTATGTTGGACATCCCAGTAACCAGAAAACAATTACAGCAGTAAGAAGCCAGTTCTTTTGTCCGAGAATGAAGAAGGATGTTGTTGTTTACATCGCTCGATGTATGGAATGTCAGAAGGTGAAGGCTGAGCATAGGCACACAATGGGTTTACTGCAGCCATTGCCAATCCCAAAGAAGAAATGGGAAGTGACCACCATGGATTTCATCATAGGATTACCAGGAAAAAATAAGCAACATGATTCAATCATGGTGGTGTTTGTCAAATTAACAAAGGCTACTCATTTTGTGCCTGTGAAGACAGTGCATACAATGACTAATATTGCAAAAATTTTCATGAAGGAAATTACTAGGTTGCATGGGATACCTAGAACAATTGTCTCGGACAGAGCTACAAATTTTACCTCCAATTTATGGAGGGGATTGTTTAAAGGATTTGGCACAAATCTAAACTATAGCACAACATATCATCCCCAAACAGATTGGAAAATAGAGAGAGTCAATCAAATAATTGAAGACATGTTGAGAATGTATGTGATGGATAAGCTATCTAAGTGGGAAGATTACTTACAGTTGGTTGAGTTTGCATATAATAATGGGTATCAAGCTTCATTGAGAATGAGCCGATTTGAAGCCTTGTACGGTAGGAAATGTGATACTCCAGTAAGCTGGGACAACCTAGCATATAGAGTGGTACTTGGGCCAGAGTTGCTCAAGGACATGGAAGACCAGGTGGTCAAGATCAAGTAGAATTTAAAGGTAGCTCAGGATAGACAAAAATTTTATGAAGATAAGAATAGGACATCTAGAGAATTTAAAGTAGGGTAGAATGTAATTTTGAAAGTGAATCCCAAGAAAAGATCTTTGAAATTAGGTAGTTATACAAAGATGGCAGCTAGATTTTGTGGTTAATTTGAAATATTGGACAGAATAGGTCCAGTTGCATACATGCTTACAATTCCTGCTTCCATGAATGTGCATAATGTATTTCATTTCTCTTTACTAAAGAAATATGTACATGCTCCTAACCATGTTATTGATTGGCATCTGATTTAGGTAGATACAAAGGGAGATTTTCAAGTTTAGACAGTGCAGGTATTGGATAAAAAAGTAAAAATGTTCCAGAATCGAGTTATAGAGCTGGTAAAATTTCAGTGGACGTACTATGGTCCTGAAGATGCTACCTTGGAGAATGAAGATGCCATGCAGGCATAGTACCCGCAAAGTTTTTAATAAATTTGAGATTTTGATCTCTATTTTGTATATGCACTGAGGACAGTGCCAAAATAAGGGGGAGGGGGTGTATCACCCCAGGTTTTGAACCCCCATATTAAATAATGTATTGTTACAATGCTGAGAGGCCAGAGTGCCCAAACAATTATTTAAAGGCCAATGTGCCCAAGACATGTAATGTTTTTATCATTATTAATAATAAATACATGGCTGGCTGCTAGATGAACAATGACTAGAGTTATAGGGGGCTATGATTCCATAAGAGATGGGGCTTGAAGGGATAAGTGTTTATTCCTATTCCAATTACCCCTTTTTGTCTAAGGGAGGGGATCGATTACATGAGATTCTTGGGGAAGGCTAGGAGGTTCTTGATTTCCCCACGAGGTTGCTTAAACCTGCCTCTGGTCTGATGGGGGGGTTCGAATGATGGCCCTTTCGTCGATTCCCTATACCATTATTCATTTTACCTCATGCTCTTTCATGCACCCAATTACCCATTCATTGATCCATCCATCATCCACGTCTTGGCTTGGGAAAGGGAAGCAAAATGACAAAGAATTGGCCATGAAATAGTTGGTGGTAGTGGTCTTTGGTGTGATCCAGCTGTGACTTGAGGCCTACATGTTTGAGATGCATTGGCCTGCATCCAGCGTTGCTCACAGCTGTGAGTCCTGAGAGTTCCAACATTGTGATTCTGGACCAGTTGCGCTGGAGCCCAAATAAGGAGAAGGATTGTCTGAGGGGATACATGGTAGAGAAGGTTGGAGGTTCATTCTCTCAGGTGGTGCAAGTTGGGTAGAAGAGAGTTGGGTACTTGTATTGTTGTGAGAGATGGGAAGCCTATGAGAGCATGGGTGCTGACTGGTTTGGGAAACCAAGTAACACTCTGGAACCGTCCTTGTGGATTCATACCCCTGGCTCAGGGGTTACACTATTATTGAGTTTTGGAACAATAGTGTCTACGGTTGGGTGGAACATCCTTGGTCTGCAGCCAATTGGTGTCATATTTCATAAAGATAAGTGCTCTCTATTATGGTATCAGTTACACATATATGATTGTATTTTCGTTGTATATTTAATTATCGTTTAATTGAATCTTTAGACTATGCATGTTTACTGACTATTGTTGTGCATGTCGTTAAAGAATTTTTTTTTTATGCATCCTTAAATTTTAAAAAGATATCAGTAAGAAAAATAAGTCCAAGGGCGGGCTTGTAGGTAGCGTACCCCGCCCTGTGGGTGGCTGGGTATGTTACACTTCAATCCTATCCCAAGTTGTTCTTAAGGGGGGATGTTAGGATATTTATACACTTAGGAGTTAGTTAAGATCAACTTGATCTAATGTGTCATTAGGAAAGTGTGTTTCTTAGTGTTTTTATTTAGTATGAATTTGTAGTTAGGTAATCCTACGGTCACGATATATTCCTGACATAGAGTAATTTGATGGATCATATTATCCTTGATCTTAATGATTACATTGATATGTGTCTTAACACCTGATTATTCCATGATTTCTATTTAAATAGTATGGGGGTTCATTTTATGATGATCGATTATGAGAAAATCTCTTGTAAATATCTCTATAGTGAACTTTTTTTTGCATTAATAAATTGCTCTTAGTGGTCACATTGGCTGGGGCCATGGATGTTTCCCCATACAGGTTTTACCACGTAAAAACATCAATGTGTTGATATTTTATCTATTTGTGTGAGTGTTTACTAAAGGTGTTCATCCTCTATTGGAATACATGTGTTGTTGAACAATGTTGTAGTTGGATAAGTGGGGAAGTAGAAATATGCATTTCCCTTGGGGGTACCAATAAAAATAAAACATTGTTATGAGGAGAACCTTCCTTGGAACTTTTGTAGACATAGGTGAATCAGTGTGAATGCTCCAAGCAAGGGTGACGAGGAATTCCATCGGGTGAAATGAGGTCATTAGGTGCAATGGAATGGGTATAATTGTTTCCCCTAAAAATGATGTTCTTTGTACAATTATCAACGAATGAAAAAATAATTGGGTTGAATGTGAAAACATAGAGATGGGTTCTCCCATGAAAAAATGTATTATCATCATGAGATAAGAGTAGTGAGATAAAGTGGGGGGTAAGGGCCCACTTGGTTGGGTCTCTGTGGAAGTGGGTGAAAAATGAGTTGAAATGTATATGGTCCCCTGATAACGAGGGAGATGGGGGGGAAATGAAAATGTCTAAACACATTCAATAGAACCAACCATGAAACATGTAAATAATTGGAGTTTTGTGGGTATATGCTAACAATATGATGAGAAGAAGTATGAGGTTCATTCTCTGAGTTGCAAACTATTGAGACTCCTTCCCTATGGTAATAAACAACATGGGTGGAAATTTGAAAGGGGAGCTAAAAACAAATACAACCAATCATGGTGGAAGACTACCAGTTAGAAAAAAATCAATGTATGTGGAACTAGTTTATGTTGATGTATAACCATGTATAACCAAAAAAGGAAATACTAGAGGTATATGTGGAGGGGATAACACTAGGGGAATGAAATGATCTCAGAGGGAGATATCAAAATTCCAATTTGAAGAAGTATATACCTAAAGGGGAAGGATAATATACCTACCATGTTTATGCAAGAGACAAATGAGATCCTCCTTGAAAGTACCTACACACATGAAATCGAATACCCAAAGTGAAAGTACCTGATGACAAGGAATTTTAAGAGGTAAAAATAATTAAAAAAAAAAGTGACAATGATTTATCGTACATGTTAAGTTGGTGGATAGAAGAGGGGTCCCGAGGAAGGGAATATGAATGTGATTTGGAAGGATAGAAAGGATTGGAGGGGAGCTTCTGATTTTACCAATTCGAGTGTAATGAGGTGTGACTTGGAAGGGTTGATTGTCCCAATGGTGATAGTAGATATTTACTTTGAGAATGACAATTTTTTAAAATATGTACTGCAAACATGGATATAGCGAACTAAGCTAAGCCATTCATGATGCTATAGCTATGATATTCCCTTGTATGAGGGTTGTGATAAGTACATTGTAGAGGCTCCTTTGTTACTCTTGGATTAGGGTCACCACTAGGATGTGGGACCATCAAAGGTGCACTAGTTGATGATTGGGTGGATTCCATTATGGTCGAAGGGAATTCAAGGGGCATACCACAATAACATTTGTGATTTTGCATATGGATATCGATGGAATTCATAAGAATTATATGAAAAGAAGAATTGTCACTTTGAGATTGAGAAAGGGTTGGATATTGTCCAGTTGGAAGAGAAAAATATCCATCCTCTTATTGTGTACCAACAAATCCTCATTGTGGGAAGGGGTTTTGTAACATCCTTGGTTGTAGAGGTTAAGGGAAATTTGGCTAGACAAGTGGAGTACCTTGATGGGTATAGGGTAGCCATAGACTCCTTCATCCATTCAAAGTTTATGATTTGGGAGAAATGGTCAATATAGTGTCCATACTAACTACATAATGCATAGGAAAAGTTTTTTTGAAGTTTATTGATATTTATCTATATTTGTTGGTTGTTGTTGTTACTAATAGTGTTCTTTTTTGAATTACCAGCATACGCATTCCCCCCGGGTTGGGTATTTTGGTGCTAGGAATTTTCCCCCTATCTCTGATTGGTATTTTTTTATTATTTCACTTATTCTTAAGATTATTCTACTAGTTTGCAGGGTTGACCATGTTTAGATATTAAAATGATTGAACCTTCTATACTAGTGAAGGTTGGACAAAGTTTACATCGACTTATTCTTGGGCTTGTGGCAATTTAGAATTGGGTGGTTGAGAAATAGGGAATGGATAGTATGGGTTTTTCTTCTATGGAGTCCCATACTGGTTATATGACATTGACACCCCTCCACTACAATTTGGAATACGTGAGGGCCCATGTATATGCAAGGGAATCAACATACTTGGAGGGGTAGGGGATTTTTTGGAAGTGTTAGGTTGTTCCCCCGAGCTACTGAAGGAAGGGGCTCTGGTAATGGGATACCACATGGATAGTGTATGCTCATGGTAGGTTAATAGCGGGGGGATCCTCCATACGGGTTACCATAATTACTAGTGTCTCAGGGATATGAAGGGTCACTATATGGGTTCAAATGGGTCATAAACCCAATCCTTTTTTCAATTAAATGGGATGTGTCAATATTTTCTATTAAGATCCAATGCCTTAGAAATGATAAAAAGTCAACGAATATAGTTCGCTTTGAGGGGAAAATCTCCTTTTACAATATATCCATTTCAAAAGATAGGATGAGATATGATAACATGATATTAAGAGTAGGTCTCCTTGATATATATATATATATATATATATATATATATAGGAGACCTACTCTTAATATCATCTTATCATATCTCATCCTATCTTTTGAACTGGATATATTGTAATACGATTATAATGAAAAGGTACAATGAATGGTTATATCGTGCATACAAATATAACACTAGAAATGTGATAATTCAATATCTAGCAATTAATAAGGGGTTTTATATAGGATTAATAAGGGATTTTGTACTTAACACAGGGCTTTGTCTAGGGCTTAATATGCCCCTCCCCTTAAAACAAATGTTTTCCTCAACACTTGACTGAATGTGGGTATTTCTACATGAATAAATAATCTTCCCATGTTGCCTCTTCCACTAGTAGGTTCTTCCATTTAACAAGGTACTCAATAATTGCTTGTTTCAAGCAGGGATGATTTTAAGGATGGAAATTTATTTTAAAATGTAGAAACTTTGGCGAATATTACTAATCCTTCATGTGCCAACTATAAATGATTGACGATTATTTTTTTAAAAATATCCAAATTTCTAAGGATTTTATATAGTTTTTATAAAACTTTGGCGATTTTTAAGGTAAACTAATTTTATCCTATAGAATTTGGGCAAATCATTTTTAAAATAGTGAATCTCGTTTTTGGAAAAACCATGGAAAATTAGCCCATGAGTGAAATTTAGCCCCTAAAATCATCCCTAGTTTCAAGGATTCTTTCTGGTTCTAGTATGATTTTACCTTCTTCATTAATCTATGGTAAAATAGTTTGGACTCAGATATTATCACGATTTCCTTATTTAAGTAAGAAACATGGAATATTGGATGGACACATGAAGATGGAGGCAACTCCAATTTGTAATCTATACTTCCAATCCTTTGCAACACCTTATAAGTTCCATAATATTTGGGTGCTAATTTTTTTCCTTTTGTTGCTTGAGGGAAATTTGTTTATATGGTTTTAGCCTAAAAAATACCCAATCCTCCACTTCAAATCCCCTTTAACTATAGTGTTTATCTTCTTTTTGTTTCATACTATTTTCAGTCATAACCAAGTTGTCCTTCAATATTTTGAGAACCTCTTGTTGGTGCCCTATGTGGTCCTCCATTGACTGAAAATTTGTAGTCCATTTCAAGGGAGATATGATGGATGGAGGATGAAATCCATAAAGTACCATAAATGGGGACATTTTTAATAAAGTAAGGATGGATTTTTTGTACCACCATTTTTCCAAGGGAAACCACCTGACCCATTGTGTTTGTTTATCATATGAAAAGAAACAAAGATATCCTTCTAGAAGTTTATTCACAATCTTAGTTTTCCCATCAGGTTGAGGATGGTAATATGATTTGTGACCCAATTGAGTACCCAAACAAGAAAATAATTCATTCCAAAAATTTCCAGTGAAAATTGGATCTCTATCACTTACAACAATCTTAGGAACTCCATGTAGCTTTTGAACTATTTCCATGAATTTTGTAGCTATTGTACTTTCTTTAAAAGGATGATAAAGAGAGACAAAATGGACATACTTTGTTATTGAATCCAATACTACCATGATGATAGTCTCTCTTTCAGATTTTGGTAAACCTATAATAAAATCCATTGAAAATTATTCCCAACATTGACTTGGTATAGTTAATGGTTGTAGGAGACATGGTGTCTTGATTGTCTCTCCCTAATTCTGTTGGAATACCACACATTCAGACAAAAAAAATTGAACATTAGTTTTAATACCTTCCTAGAAAAAATACTTCTTGATCCTATGGTAATTTTTCAAGAACCCCGAATGTCATCATATAGGAGAATTGCACAATTCCAAAAGGACCTTCTTTTTGAGTTGGGAATTCTTACATAAATACAGGTGATCATGATAGTATAACAAATAATTCTTCCACACAAATTTTTCTAATGCATTAGGGTCCTCTTGTTTTTTTTGAATGATCTTTCATACCACTTGATATTCCTATCATTCTATCATTTCTTCTTCCACCCAATCATATTGCATAATAAAAATAGAACATAGTGAACCATCGATTTCTTCTTCTTTCCTTAAAAGTGCATCTGCCACAATATTATTTTTTCCTTTCTTGTATATAATTTCAAATTCATAACCTATCATATTTGTAACCCAATTTTGTTTCTCTTCTAAATATAATCGTTGCTCCAAGAAGTACTTCAATCTATCATGATCTATTTTTAATTTGAAGTGTCTTCCTATTAGGTAAGGGCATTATTTCATAATTGCATGTAGTATGACCAACATTTATTTTTCATAAATGGGCTTGAGTAAGTTTTTTCCTTTAAGTTTGTTTCTTTCAAAAGAAAGAGGCCTTCTTTATTACATTAAAACTAAACCAATGGAATGGCTTGAGGCATCACACTCCACAATAAATGTTTTTGTAAAGGTAGGTGTGGCTAGGATAAGAGTTGTACATATAGCCTCCTTCATTTTTTAAAAGTATTTGGTTTCTTCTTGAGTCCAATAAAATTATTTCTTCTTTAATAATTTAGTTAGAGGTGTCATTAGTTGAGAATAGTTCTTGAAAAACTTGTGGCAATAGCTATCAATGATAAGAATCCTCTAATTTTCTTCAAGGTTTTGGGAATTGGCCATTTCCTCGTAGCTTTAATTTTGTTAGGGTCCACTTTTACATATTCATGAGATACAATATGACACAAATATTCCACTTATTGAAACCAAAAGGAAAACCTAGAAGGATTTTCATAAATATGTTACTCTTTCAAAATTGTAATACTCTGTCAACATGTTGTGCATTCTCTTCCTGCTATTTATTGTAGATCAACATGTCATGAACAAATACTAACACAAATTTCCTAAGGAAGGGTTTGAAAATATAATTAATCAAGATTTGAAATGTTTAAGGTGCATTAGTGAGTCCAAATGGCATAACCAAAAAATTAGAATGACCTTCATGTGATCTAAAATTTGTTTTGGGAATGTCTTCCTACCTCATTTTGATTTGATAATATCCTGAATAAATATCCAAGTTGGTATATAATTTTTCTACATGCAATTCATCTAATAATTAATCAACGAAAACAATAGGAAACTAATATTTGGTGGTCATTTTGTTGAGTTGTCTATAATCTAGAAACATACACCATTAACCATCCTTCTTCGTAACCATCATTACTAGTGAAGAGAAAGAACTTTGTCTAGGTTGAATGATTCCATACTCTAACATTTCTTTGAACGTACACTCAATCTCACTCTTCTACGAATAAGGATACATGTAAATCCTAATGTTAGGTGGCACACTTCTAGGTTGCAAGTGAATATGATGATAATTATATCGAGGAGGTGGGAGACCCTTAAGAATCTCTCCAAATACCTTGAAATGGTTGTTAATAACCATTTGGAGATCCATTGGAGTAGAGGATATAGATGTTTGAACATATAGTAACCACAATTATGCAATTAAACCATGGTATCCATTTTTTAGTATTTTATTACATCTTATCACCTTAGAGGGTTTCCTTGGATACCTCTAAGCTCAATTTCCTTTCCATTCGAGGAAACTCTCACGAAAATAAATTGAAAATTAAGGGCCACTATTCCCAATGATTGTAAACATTGGACCCCTAATACAACATCAACACCACCCATTTATATGGAAATCATGGGAATATCCAAAATACACTCCCCCATATTGAGCTTAATACTATGGAACTTCCCAAAAACAATTATGGTACCTCCATATGCAATCATTACTTGAAACTCTAGTGTTGTAAATACAAAGAAATTGAGATATTTTCATAATTTGTAACGTATTAAGTTATTAGTACTACCAAAATCAATCAACATTGTTACCTTTTTATTTTTGATGTATCCTTGTATATTGATGGTTTGTGGAGTACTGATTATGGCCAATGCATGACAATATATCATTGGATTAGTCTCTTGTGGTGGTTCCAATTCTTGATCTTCTTCCTCTTCACGGTCTATGTAGAACAATTTCTTCTCACTACATTTATGCCCCTTACAATACTTGTTGTCACAATTAAAATATATCCCCTTTCATCTTCTTTCATACACTTTCTAAGGTTTCAACCTTGTCCATTGAGGTACGATTGTCTTATGAAACCTAAAATGATATTTTCTTCCTACGTATGCTCCAATGGTAGAATCGTGTGTAACCTTATTCTTGGCTTGAATATGATGAGAAGATTGCATAGATTCCATAATATTTGCAAGATGTTTTAGGAAAATATCATGCTTAATGTCTTCTTTTAATCCACCCATGTAATATTCCAACAAATTTTCATTGCTTATGTCATCCACCCTTGTGGCCAATACCAATGTTTTTGAATTATAATCTTCAATATCACCTAAGTGCTTGATTCTTATCAATTGAGTGAAGTAGTCATGTTCCCAAACTTTCCCATATTTTGCTTCTAATTCTCTCGTAAATAAACCCTAATTATAATGATAAAAAGGGGGTTCCTTTTAAATACCCATTGATACCATTAATATGGTTTTATCTCCAAGTTAAAATTTGTTATGTGAATCCTTTGCTTATAATCCATGATATTATGCATTTCCAAATATTTCTCTATTTCTTTCTCCCATGTAAATACCTCTACTCCATGAAAATTTCTTAATTCAACCTTGGTAAGGTTGACTCCTTTTGGATACCATCCATAAGTAACTCCATTATTTGAGTTAAATCCCTCAGAAATTCTTGTTATTGGGAGTTTGTTCAACCTAAATACAACCCTGATTTTCATGAATCCCTTTAAACACCATATCAATTTTAGGGAACCTCCCATTTAAGTCTTCTAAAATATTATTTTCCATTTTTCCAACTTTCCATCCATTTTCTATTCCAACTGTTCCATCATTCTTTTTATCTATTCCTTATTTTCATCCATCTTCCTTTCCTTAAATTCCTTATTTTCTTCCATCTTTCTTTCTATTTCTATTTGAGTATTTATCAAATCAACCTTTTTCATTGGCCTATCATTCAATTTGTTGATTTTACTATCCAATTTGGATAGATTGTTTTGTATCTCCTGATTTTCTTTATGAGTCATGGAGGAGATTTCTGGAAGTTTATTTGGCGAAGGATCTTTCTTTGGTGCAATGGAAAAACATTACTGGGTCCTAAGGACAAGAGAGTGTCTAGTGCTATAGCTATTTGATATATGTGTGAGATCTAAAAATTGTACTTGGCCCAATATATGATGGCACTAACTAAGGAGACTCAATCGTTCCCTTATCCATGCTACCCGACTATCCAAGTACTAGAGAGTGGTCTATCAGAGTGTTGTTATTGTTGTACTACAACAACAAGATGGTTGAATATCTTATCTAAGGTTGTTTTTAGGTATAGATATGGGAATTTATATATACCCAAAGATACGTAGAAGTGAGATTCCATCTACAAGTGTTTTCTAATGCAGTACTACTCAAAGGGGTACCAACACAAGTTACAAAGGTTTACAACCAGGTGAAACAATGGTTTCAAGTAACCATGTGAAACATTATGTATTTCGTACATGCATTCTTCCCCAAATGTAGTTTTACCCATTTAATGACAGATATTAGGTTATTTGAATATGTCGAATCACGTATCTAAATTGTATTTTTTTTAAATGATCTTGCTACTACGGAAAAATATTTTAAAATCACTAGAAAATAACTTGTGCTAAGCCCAAACTTACACAAAAATATATATCATAAAATGTAATGATTCAAAATATAAAACGTTTCCACGTGTACTTCACTGTTTCAACTCAGGATTCTAAAATTTTTAGAGTTTGAAACTTCAATGAAAAAGAATTTACAGTGAAAATTCCAAGATAATTGATTCCAGGATTAGTCCAAAACCTTATCTTCCATGGACTATATCTCAAAAAATTTAGTGAAAAAAAACTTGAAATTTTTACCATATGTACTATGACATGTCTCCTCAATCTGTACAAACTTTCATTGTCTAAAACCTCCCAGAAAAAAAATTATATTGAAAATACCAAGATGGCTTGTTTAAAACTGAATTCAAGATGAGTCAAATACATATCTTCCATTGGATATATCTCCAAACTTTAAAGAAAAAAAAATGATATTTTTATGAGAGGTACTTTAATATGTCTCCTAAGTAACCTCCAAAATTTTCTATCTAAATCATCCTAGAAAACACGTTGTAGAAAAAAATCCAAGATGACTTGCTTGAAGAAGAAAAATTCTAGGATCAATGTTCTTGATACCAAATGTTAGGATCAAATGACTTAAAAATGATAAAAATTCAATGAATATAGTTCACTTTGAGGGGGAAACATCCTTTTGCAATATATCCAATTCAGAAGACAAGATGAGATATGATAAGATGAAATTAAGACTATGTCTCCTTGGTATATATATATATATATATATATATATATATATATATATATATATATAAGAGACAAATGGTACAATTATAATGAAAGGGTACAATGAAGGGTTATAGACTACATACAAATATAGCCCTAGAAATGTAATAATTCAATATCTAGGGCTTAATAAGGGGTTACATAAATTCTTAATAGGGTTTTTTTTACTTAAGACGGGGATTTGTCTAGAGCTTAACATTTTCCTAACCGAATGGTTGAGGTTGAGGGGTGCTAGGGAGTACTGCGTATAGATAGGTACCTAGACTAAGAGTAAACAAAATCAAAGTGATTTGGTTATGGACTCATATTCACTTTGAGGCATGGTAGTGGAAACATCTTTTGCAATGAGAAGAAAAATAGATTTGAGGAACTAGTCTAGGAGGAGTTCACTAGTAGCCTCAATCTTACACAAGCTTCTCTATTGATTCCACTCATGGATATGATATGAAATATGTGTGGAAGTGTGTTGGAAGAAATTTGTGAGGATATCAAGACCAATGTCATGGGAAATTGGTAATTGAAAGAATTTTAATAAATCTTTTACTAAAGACACAAATGTCACATGGGAACGTGCTTTCTCATCTATGTACTATTTCATTGAGGGACCAGTCAAGGTTATTTGAAAAGGTATTAATTGGATGGAGTCATCAATGGTGCTATTGGATGAGAACCAAATATAAAAGTTCATGAAATGATTTTTCACATGCCAACACAAATTCCCTTCAAATTTAGGAATATCTAAGGGGCCCTTGGTCATTGTGGGTGGCCTAGATGGATCATGTAAGATAAAATAATTGGTTAGCTTAATCAAATCGAGAAGATTCAATGAAGCCATGTATGGAATATTATGTGTACCTATCATTTTGTGTGAGGTGTGAGGGTCGGTTCCTAATGAGGAAGGACCACTATACAAGTTGTTTCGAATGCTTATGCCTAGCAAAGTTGATCCAAGCAAGGTTTAACCAAGCACTGCTACACACACTGGTGACTATGAGTGGGGAGGGAGAACCAATGAAGTAGTAAGGCTAGGGACACATCCCAATAGTGGTGGGAGGACTTGTTGGCATATATAATGTTGGGGTGATAATGGGTCCCCTATGATTATAGACTAGTAGTGTGTGTATGAATTGCAAGTGAAAGAATGCTAACTTGTGCTTTTTTAAATGAAAATGGCCTAATCAAAGAAAACAAAATGTTGAATGTATCAAGTGATAAATCAAAATGATGACATAAATGTATCAACTTAAGTAAAATGTTTTGATAGGATGGTATTTTTCATCGCAAGAGAGTTAAAAAATAAGAGAATGTGTCCTAAAATACCTAGCATTGTTCCTCTCAAAATGTCACCAGAACTTCCAATAGATTCAACATTGGGGCATGAATCCACTAGAAGAAGGCTAGTGAAGGTATTAAAGTATTATCCATCATGATGAGTATTGGGGACATCTCCTGAAGGAACTAGAGAAATTTAATAATAGCTTTTAAACATTTAATCTAGGTGCAGTTGCATCCCACAACCACCAACTCTATAGAAATCCTATTTTTTGGCCATTAGGTTGCCTCCTTCAAGCGTGGCCAAGGGAATCTCAACCTAAAAAAGGTATCACATTTCATATCCTTATAAGATTTGGATGGTTCAAGTAGATTCCAGATTCATAGGAACAACTAGACCTAATCCTTTTCCCCTTCATGGGTATCTACCTACCTTGGTGCAACACTGATCTGGGATTTTTCATCGTGACTTATAAAGAATTTCATTAAATGAGAATAAATTAAATTGCACCATTAAATAAGGGAAAAATAAAAAATGAAGAGACATAAGCATCATATATGAACACAAGAACTTGATAACGGAGTTCGTCCCTGGTGGACTACATCTCCGAGTTCTTCTCTCAAATGGGTAGGCTCTTTCATTAACTCAGCAAAAGAATTTGGAAAAATACATAAGTATACCTCATTCTGAAATCAAGCTGCAGAAATAATGCTCAGATAAAAAAGACAGACAACAGCACTAAATTCATGGCGTCGAATTACCCAAAAATGATTGTCTCCACACCTCGATCCAACTCTGGCACTCCTAGTCCCAAGAAGAATTTCATCTCGATTTATGTGCCCTTTGCAACTTGCAATAATGATTGTACCACCTCGCAAAATCTGCCCACAGGTCGTACGGTCCATGCCTCTCCCCATAACTAGGTGAAATAAACATTTTAATATTAAATGTGGGCGGTATGTAACAACTGGAACCCACGGCGTAGTGGTTATGGGCGAAGGTATTAAGACTTAGGATTAGGCAGAGGTTCTGGGGACGATCTCCATAGACTCCATTTTTGGTGTGTTTGTTATATTGTTTGCATTACATATATATCTGCCTGTAACATCCCAGTTTTAACCCTTATGAACTATAATGTATTATGTAATTGTGACTTAGGCTGGTGAGCCAGTAAAGTCAAAAAGGGGCGAGAGTGCCTGGGAAATGTAATACTTC
This sequence comes from Picea mariana, assembly GCA_032191745.1. Lineage (NCBI taxonomy): Eukaryota > Viridiplantae > Streptophyta > Pinopsida > Pinales > Pinaceae > Picea > Picea mariana. The sequence continues at coordinate 188,034 of JASDQU010104429.1, read as the reverse complement.
ATATATATTAATAACAATACACGGTTGGCTGCAAGACAAAAAAGGACAAAAGAGATAGGGGGCTATGATTCCATGAGAGAGGGGACTTCACGGGATAAGTCTTTTTATTATTATTTTATTTAACCATAATTGATTTTATGGAGAAAAGGGGTTACATGAGCTTCTTGGGGGAGGCCATGTGGTTCTTGATTTCCAAGTAATTATATAAACCCACCTTTGGTTGTGATGGGGGTTCACTTTTTCTTATTCATTCATTGTTACACCTTTTCCACTCTTCATTTTTGGGAGCCTCACTCTTGTTGCATTCGTATTCTCTTGGTATGAGCATGGATATGAATGAATGCATGAGAGTGTCTTGGGGGGAAGTTAGGGGACCATTCTTACACTGGTTCGTCTTATTCCCCTTGTTCTCTTGTTCTTCTTCCTCTTCACTCACTAATGCTAGTTCGTGTGCTCTTAGGATGAGCATGGAAATCAATGGCAGGAAGAGGAGAGCCATCGTTGAATGGATATAATTATTTACTGATCATTCCAGGAGAGAATGGATGCATGTGTGCATGAGATTGATGGAAGTTCAGATGGAACTGTCCACAACTGAGAGTCCTTGGAGTTTCTAGTAGGGATATTTCCTTACCAGTAGCCTTGGAGCTTTGGAGAGAAATGAAGGAAAAAACATAAGTTGGGAAAGGTTAAGTCCCAATCATTAGATCTATATTGTTGATCATCAGTTGTCAATCGAGGCCAAGCATGAAGGGTAATACTTTGTAACTTCACCACTTCGTCGATCTTGGTAGGCATGGAAAGCTTGAAATTTCGGAGTCCTGGAGTCCCGAAGTCTCATTGACCATTAGATGGAGCGGTCGATTTTGAGAGTGTTTAGGACTGTCAGTTCTAGCAAGTATTCGAGAGTATGGGGGTCATATGGAGAGAGAAACCCTGAAGAAGAAGCCAGAGTTAATCACATTCATTGGCTGTGGGAGGAGTGTGAGTCATCGATTTTAGTTCGACATTCGAGAGAAATGAAGTGTGCTAATGCACAAACTCCCGAAGTCCCAAAGTCTGAAGTTCATCTGGACCATTCATCAAAAGGGACATGTGTCGGTAGATCAACTAGTTCGGAAGTTCAGCATTTGGGAGAAATGGAATGTGTTGATGTGAAATCTCCTGAAGTCCCAAAGTCTGTCAATGATTGGATAGAGCAGTGGATTTCAGGACTGTTGAGGACCATCAAATCTATGCATGGGTTATTGTGATCCGTAGATCTCACAATGGTTTGGGAGTTCAGTGTTCGGGAGGAATTTTTTTTCCTAAGGTGAAATATTTCGAAGCCCCAAAGTCCAAATTTAATCCAGATCGTCCGTTAAGGGAGACACGTGTCAATAGATTGGCCAGTTTGGGAATTCAAAGTTTGGGAGAATTGGAGTGTGCTAGTGGAGAAAATCCCGAAGTCTGAAGTTTTGAAGCCTGAAGAGCTGAAGTGGTAGGGCATGATGGCATCACCCAGAGGTGATGTGGACCGCAGAAGGTTAAGCATTTCATAAATTCAAAGTTCAGGAGATTTAAGGAATGGAAGCGTAAAATATTCCAAAGCCCGAAATTCCTAAGTGACGTGGCTCACTGACGTCACCTAGGATGACATGGACACATGGGATGTGTTCCATGTGTCAGTGATTTTTGAACCTATGGAAGATTGAAATGTTAGTTAGAACGTGACATGTGTCAACCGCCTGATTGGGCCACGTGTCCACTTCTAGTGTTTCACCACGTGGTGACAGATAATGCAGTCTAGAGACTGGGCACTCCGGAGGAAAAATATGTGATAGTTTGTGTTGGGTCGAGAACTCTCAAAGGTCATAGAACATATCAACTGTCGATCCCATAAGACACGCGGTAGTAGGTCTCGTAGTCTAGAGACTTGGTACTCTAGGGGTTTTCAGGTATCTACGAGTTAAATGTGTTGAAGCCCGAAGTCGTGAAGGCATGCAGGTTGTCGATCTAAGATCCCTTCAGGACCTTTCTCAACCATTAGATCAAGCAGTGGAAGGATGGCATAAGCACTTCGATAGATATCACTCCAGGGAGTTGAGTGACTTGAGATTTGAAATGTCCCGGTGTCCCATAGTAGTGAATTCACACAGTCCGTTGATCTAAGACCCTCCAGGATTTCTTGTGACCATTGGATCCAATACAGGGAGTAGAGGTAAGTAATTTGGAAGATTTCTACTCTGGGGAAGTGGAAGACTCGAGAATGGAAATACCCTGGAGCACCGAATTTTTGAATTGGTTGAGCGTCATCCGTCTCAATGCCTGATTAAGTCGTAGTCATTGATCTCGTTGAAGCCTCCATATGGGGCATGACCTTCCATTCGACGGGATATTAAATCTTGATCATCTATTTTTGCTAGTGGATTTATTAAAGGCTTCAACAAAGTGTAACTCCTAGGGGGAAACAAAATTTGACAAGGAAAATCAACCGAAGACCGAAGTCCAGAGGACTAGGTACCAACGTCAGTCCCATGCTTAGGTAAAAAGGGCCTAGAAGTAAACCAACCCTCAGAATTGGTGTTCACACAACCTCCCGTGTGAAAGAACATGAAGAATGGCACTAAAGGGTGATTAAGCTAATGGTTTTGAGCCATGGTCATGTGGAACTTGGTTTGAAGGAAGCGCCTTTGCAGTTTTCAATTTTTTGTATCATCTTAGGGGGATGAAAGTGGTTTTTTAGGGAGCACTAACTTTCAACTTCGATATCCGATTGGGGCAAGATTTCAGTCATTGGAAAATTGATTCAGAGGAGGACCTGGAATCATTCTATTTTTTTTGGATAACTATTATAATTGATATAATTTTCTTCATAAATTAAACAGAAAAGGTACCTGTAAATTTAATTGACGATTTTGTATAATATGTATAATTTTAACTAGATGATTACTTGTAGTTTTGGCAGGATTAGAGGTATAATCAGATCAATTCAAGAACAATATCATATATTAGATTCATGGAAGCATGACAAGGCTTACAGAAGTTGCATAAGGTACTACAAAAGAAAGAATCCTCACATAGGATATGAATATAGTAGGCTAAAGATGTCATGGATGGGCATAAAAGGAAAAGTGTGAAAGAGATCCACTCTTGATATCATAGTTCACAACGGAAAGTAGGGTGCCAATGCAGAGAATTGGGAATGCCCTCTCACTTAAAAAGTGTCATTGAGTGAAAATAGACTTCCATTGAGGAATGGTATTAAGTGTGAAAGGTGTGGTTTCACAAGGAAATGTTAATGAAGTAACCTAATGAAGAACTAGGAGTAAGATTATTTGATTCAAGAATGTTGTAGTAGAATGATGGAATGTTTGAGCTACTTCATTCCAGGGTGCTATAATGTTTCATAAAGGTAAAGTTGGATATGAATGCCTATGAGAGGTTGCTCAAAATAGAACACATTGGTTGGATTGCAGAATGGCCAAGCGGAACTTGGCTAGAAATTCTTCAGACCAGGAAACCATAGTACAGATGAGAAAAATGGGGACACACAAGGCAACAAGGATATGAAGGAGTTTAAGGACAAGAAGCTACAACATAAATAGATAAATAAATAAGTGAATTAAAACAGAAATGCACTAGAGTTCATGAGGCATACATTAAAGTTAAATTGCATATGCATTAATAGGCATGCTGATAGTGAATTCCTGTTGATATTGTTGATTAAGGTTGGTTGTCATTGATGTCAACCCTTCAAGAAAGCCCTGTAGCACAAAGTTTGGGTAAAGGACCCAAGATTGTTTGATGTAAAGATGACTCATTATTTTCTTTTCATGGTTGATAATAAGTAGAAATGGATGAACTCAAAAGTGGTCCCCTTATGGTGAAATCCCTCACGGGAAGACACTTTGCGGATTGAGTTATCCTATAAGTATGGTTAGAGAACCCATGCTTATTTATGTAATAATGAGATGAAATCCAGTGAAATTTTCAGTGAAACTATCCTATATGGATATTTCTTGTCATTCCATTTCCGGTGGCATGTGGAACATCACATAACTCCTCACGGTTAGAGAGTTATGGCCATGAGAAGTTGGAGAACCCAGGTTTGGGTAATGGACCCAAGTTTGTTTGATGGATAACGGTATGATTTTTGATATATTTTCAGGTGATACTATTTTATATGTATATTACATGTCATTCCCTTTCTAGTGGTATGTGGAACGTCACATAACTCCTCACAGTTTGAGAGTTATGGCCTTACGAAGTTGGAGGACCCTCATATGTCATCTAGAAGCCCCGAAAGTTCAAAGTAGTCAAAGTGGTTTAAGAGATTTTAAAGGTAAATAATAAAGTGAAGTGATGAGTGTACTATAATTCAAAATGAATAAAAAATAAATTAATTCAATAATAAATTTAATGGAGAAATTAGAAGTGGGTTAACCCTAAAATAAGGAAAGTGGGCAAAGTGACCTAGAAGATGTTTTTAAGGAAGCTACTTGGAGAGTATAAATAAGAGGCAAGACTCTTTCATTTAATATAGAATTGAGAATATTGAATGCCTATAGGTGTCTACGGTAACAAAAGGATATATAAGCCTAATTTTTGAGGAAAGTGAAGAAAAGAAGGCCGGAATTCAAGGAAGGATAAATTATTTTGATGATGCTTTCTAAGGTATGTTATTTTTTAGGTCATGTCACCATTTTCACAATAATTTTTTTTCTGGAATGACTCAGACCGTGAAATTGTTATGAAATTGAGGAAACATATTCATGTATCTGTCATAAAACATTACACTTGTGGTTCATTGTATTTTTAGAGTTACACTTCGTGGAAAATAGGGTTTGTGGCTAGTCCTGAAACTAGTCAAAAACATGTGTTTCGGGTAAAAACGTCATAACTTATTCATAACAAATCCAAATTTAGTAAGACCAAATGTTTTGGTTAGATTACATTATTTAGTATGTTGTGTAATAGTTTCCTATAAATTCAACCAATATTCCGTGCGGGGAATGCTCTATAAGGTCGCTGTCTAGAATAAGCCAAAATTTAGCAAGATGTGCCATTTTTGCCATAACTCCTTTTATGAGAGGTTCCAAGTAGTGAAACATAGAGGAATTGTACAAAACACATTGAAAAACATTGTTTATTAGTTTCATATATTTATTCATTACAAGTACAAAGTTATGATTATTTCAAGTTAGGGTTGTTGACTAATCCAAAACTAGTCTTGTGGGACTAAAGAAACGTTTGATGAAAATGATAGTATCTTGTTGTTAAAGTTAAGGAAGGTTTGCAGGTATGTGATCATATACACTAGGTCTATTACAGAGTTACAAATCATATTTGGATGATAA
>JASDQU010104429.1:99538-119942 GCA_032191745.1 Picea mariana | reverse complement strand
TTGACCGATTCTTGAAGATGTCCATTATGATGGCCTGCAAGAAGAATATCACAGCAGAAGCCACTGCTAAACTCTTCTTTGAATGAGTGTGGGTACACTTTGGGATCCCACAGTATATCATATTAGATCGGGACAACAGGTTCCTTAGTACATTTTGGTCCAGCCTCTGGTCAATGTTGGACACCAAGCTCACCAAGTCCATAGATTTCCATCTGCAAACTGATGGTCAGATACAGGTCATCAATCGGATGATCGTACACATTCTTCCCATGTACAATTCAATGAATTCACGCACATGGGATGAGAGCCTCCCCTATGTACAACACAGCTACAACTGGGATCTCCATAGCTCAAACAACCACAACCCCTTTCAAGTGGGCTTGAGATTCCAGCCACTATGTCCCATTGGCATAGCCATGCCATTTGTGGCTACTCAGGAAGATTCAGCTCATGTCCAGTCTAAGGCTGACAAGGCAAATAGCTTCATTGAGCACATTCAACACATCCGCCAATAGGTTCATGACATCTTGGATAGAGCTAATGCTAAGTACAAACAACGACATGATCAACATTGGGTTCCACACAACTTCCAGGTGGGTGAAAACGTGTGGTTGCATTTGCAAAAGGAGCACCTCGCTAGACCCCACTGCAAGCTTCATTTTCTCCGATATGGGTCGTACACCCTCACCAAGGCTGTAGGGGACAATTCCTTTGAGCTCATCATTCCACCATTCCTTGTTTTTCACCCATTGTTCAATGTGGACCACCTTTGGCCCTACTTTCCACCTCTACTAGACACATCTGACATGGCAGAACAATTGACACCAACAGAGTTAAATCCAGACTTCATTCGGGATAAGGTATCCCCCCGCCTTTCTCTTAAGAGAAGGGCGAAGTCAGGTTTGAAAGCTCTTGCGAAGGTTACTTTGGTTGCAGGTTGGGAGGGTTTGACTTTGGCTGGGATCTTATTATACAGTTTATTAAATCTTTGGATAAATTCCATAACTATTTCTGAATTCCTTTTCTTTAAAGATTCGAACTCGGTTAGATAATATAAGTGGTATTTTATCTCACCCCACTGTCTAAGAAAGGTATATTCTAAGGCATCGTAAGATAAGATAGACCCTTTGGGTAGGATTTGAAACCAGGTTCGTAGTTGTCCTTCAAAAGTTTGAACAAATAATCTCAAATAAACGTCTTCATGTTCCAGACCCAGAATATTAGTGAACTGATCGAAGAAATTTATATGATCGGTCACAGTTAAGTCCCCTTCCCCTGTAAATTTTGGTAAATTTTTTATATAATTTTCAGGAAGGTCATGAAGAGGTGCGGGTAGAACTAAAGGTGCATATCTCGTAGCAACTTTAGTGAAAACTATGGGGGGAGGGGGAGGCGCTTGGCCCCCCGCTCCTCCTTCGGTGACCACCATTGGTATTACTTGACGAGGATAGGGTGTGTTATATAGTGGGTTCTGGAAGACTAAAAATGGATTCTTAGCTTCTTCAGCAGATGAGAGAAGTGAAGACAAGTGAATGGAGATGCGAGGACTTGGCTCCTCAGATTTGCAGGAGACATAATCAGGGGATCCTGTGGGTGTGAGATTTGAGTATATAGTATACTCTTCGAGACTTGGTGAGGTTGGGAAGTCTGAAAGGAGAGTCCGCGGGATATCAACTGCTGTTAAATTTACTGTCGGTTTTTTACCTTTGTGTCCGACAGAGGTTTTCGGAAGGATTTCACTTTTAACTAAAGAGTTGAATAAAAATGAATTAGTGGTTTCGGGAGGTGTACTATGCGAATTTGAAGGTTCACAAGAACTTTTGGTCTTGGGCTGCGGGTGTTTAAGCTGATAGACTGCAGTAGTTGGCTTAAGAGAACCTCTAGCTTTTAGTATTTTTTCGGGATCTGAAACAGGCATGGTCTGTTTGTTCTTTGGGTTTTGTCTGGTATTCCTTCGACTAGATGCCAACTTACTTATACGTAGAGTCACCAAGTGAAAGATAAGAAAATAATTTATAAAGTGCTCACTCTTTGTTCACTATCAAAGGGTGAAACTTGAAAATATGTTGTTCTTCCTAGGGAAAAGGTTTCGTAACTTCGTGCCCCGGAAACGGAACCAAAAAGATGTTGTTCCAGAGTCTGTACTTGAGGCTTTAAAAAGTACAGTGTCTAGGCATCTGAAAGTTAATAAGATGTAAAAAAGGGAGGAGGGTATACCTTCGGGTAAGGAAGCTAGGGTTGATTTCTAGGTTGTTGTTGTCTGGCTTCCAACTGTTCCTGGATGTTTATATCCCTTTCAATTTCAGCCCATGAACATTCAAGTTCTACCCGAGTGTTAGCCATTTTAAGTATGGTATCAAAGAGATTTAAAGTGATGTGGGTTTGATCTGTCAAGCTGGGTTCAATATTGGGTTGTCTTACAACATGGACAGTCATAGAGGAACAAAAAAATTTAAAGAAATCCGAAAGTTTTTATGCTGTATCAATTTGATTTTATAAAAGAGAACTTTAGTAATCAATATTAAAAGAAAAATGAAAACCAAAGGCCCTTTTCCGTAACTGTGTTATATTTGAAATAAATGGTGTATGAATTATGGGAAAAACATTAAGCTCTCTATAGAACAAGGCTCCTATCAAGGGAGAATCTTACTCTGCAAATAGAAGAAGAAAATAAGATAAGAAATGATCTGATGAAGCATAAAATATGACAACCTAAAAATTCACAGGTCTTGTACCTGCTAGTAGCCGATATAGAGAAAAAAATATAAACAATAGATAGCTAAATATTAATCACTACAGTAGAAGTTTTACTAAATTGCAATGTAACATTCATCAGATGTATATAAGTGAAATAAGAATGAATATGAAATAACTGAGAGAACAAACTCATAACACAGTAGTGACGGAATCAGGAATCTCTGTATTGCTTTTTATTAATTCTCGAAAAGAGGCAGTCTCTATTACAAATAATCAAAAAGGTCCAACCTCTTTTTCTTTCTTCAAAATGTATATTTATACAAATTTTTATGCGCTGGAATCTCAATAGTTCCAGAGGTTTTCGGTTACAATCAAAGGATTCGAAACGTTTTGTTTCTTTATCTCTGTTCTCATTTGGTAGCCGAAACCTGCCTCTTCGAATGCTCCGTGCAAATAACGCACTTCTCCACCAGCTGTGATATCAACTTAGATGGCCCTGCTTGATTATTTGCCTCAAAAATATAGTAGTCTTTCATCATTAGTGGAAGCTTTCCTTCCACCTATTGATCTTTGGCATCGATAGAGCATAACAGTATACTTGGCTTAATTAGCCATTTGTCTATTTTCACTATGTCTGTTTGAGTTATTTGTGATATTTCGGCTAATTCTCTTTCTTCATTTTCCTTGATACTTAGCATATACTTAGCTGTATTGATCTGACCCAGTACCTCCATGCCACTTTCACCATCAGAACCCAACCAACTCTCACTTAACAAGCCAAAAAAAATTTCACAAGATTTCCTTAGCTTTATAGCTTGTTGTTGGCCTTTGGATATATTTTTCTCCCACTCTTTCAACAAGATATTACCCTGGGTCTGCTCTGTGATGGGAAAACTAGAACTACTGCTTGTTTCCCTTCTCGTTGTTGCTATAATAGCCTCCTGGAATGCCACCCGAGCTGCTCCTGCTTCCCTTTCTCTAAGAGAGAGGTTTTCCAACATCTGATCAATGAGTTGGAAACTGCTTTGAATTGTTTCTACTTTAACAATAAGACCTTGTTGTGCCACCGATAATCATTTTCTGATCTCTATTGCTTGGGATTGAAATATCCTGATATCGATTACCTGGCTTTCGGCGAATTCTAGTTTGACCTGAAGCTGGTCTATCGATTCTCTCTGCTGGCTTATCTGAGTCTGACTCGTCTGAACCATCAAATTTGTCTGTTTGAGATCGACTTTGACCCACTCGATTTCTTTTTTATCTTCTATTCTTGCTTTCTTTAAAGTTGCACTGGCCTGATCTTTAGCAGCAACCTCTGTTGTGGCTAGTTTAGTCTCTAGTGTCTTGATCAAACGATTTTTTCGTTTGAGCTGATCTTTTAGGGTCCTGACTGAAAATTGGTTCACCATGGAAAAAGCCCCCAATGTTCCTGCTATTTGCGTCATGAATTCATCTTTCTTCATATTTCTCCCATTAGTTAAAATTTTAAATTTCTTAGAGACAATACTTGCCTCTTGATAGAGTTCTTATCTCACCACCACTTTCCTCTTCTTATCGAAGAAGAATTCATTTAGAGTTAGCTCTTCTACTTATATAGGTGTCAATTTTTCACCCAAAATACAACCTGCATCCGGGATCTCCTTTGTAGACTGTAGGGGGGTAATGGAGGTGATGGGATTGCCGACCTGTTTAGAAGATTTCTCGGGAGTAATGATTGAAGTTGGATCGCTTGGAGGATCAGAAGCCTCGACTTCCTGTTTCGAGCCCCCAGCTTGCTTTTCTTTATCCTGTTGTTCTTCTTAGCCGGGCGCTGAATCTTTGGAGCCTTTGGCCTTTATTTTCTGCACCTCTGCTATCGTCAGATCTTCACCCCGTAATATTGGAGGTAGGAAACTTCGCCTATGCTCTTGGAATCTGACAACATCAACCCTCTCCTCAGGTGACAGGGCTTGTATTCGGGAAAAAACCTCGTCATAAGATGTCACGCCTCGGAAAATATCATCATGAGGTGAATTTTCATGCTCAAATCTTTTAAGTCCACAGCTGGCCAAATGATTACTCACGACCCTGTGTGGATCGTGTTTATTGAATTCGATGTGAATCAACTTTATATCTTCTAGGGCTGCTGCCTCGTTCTTTGCATGCCCAAAGTATGATAATGAATAGGTGTTTAAATGAATAGGAAAAGGTGGCCATACCATTTTTGAAAACCCTTTCAGTTATTTACTTATACTGCCAATTACGGTTTTCCTGGCGATCTCACGACAAGCCAACCTGTTGGGTATAAGTAAGGGTAAAGCATGTGGAGGGATAGAAGTGCCGAAAACCCTGATGTATGAAAATTCTTTCTCCATGTACCAATCGACCACTCTGCTTAAATTTTTCGTAAAGCTATCCAATATCCTAGGTGGCGGATTACCGAAGATGGAAACATCCATCAGTACCATTACCCGGCTGAAGATTTCGTATACAAAATCCAAAGCCTTCTCCTCCCAAAGATTAGAATGGTATACATGGACTGGCTCAACATCCGATGGAGCCCAACTCCAATTCATCAAGGGAAAAGGTGTCATGGAACATACTGTGTCCATGAGGTACGCGGACATAAAAAATGAAGCAGCTTTCCCGCTTTCTTTCTGCGTCTGATATTCTGTAATCCGACTGGTCATACTATCTGATAACATTTTGGCCCAGTTGAAAGAAGAGCCTTCTACTACTGTGTATATCAAAGGCACCCATGGTAGGAAAAAATGAGTGGTGCCTTCCCTCCCGTACAATCTACAGGTCATCATCGCTATGTATTTGAGCTGTGGTTCCAAAGAAGATATGGAATAAATTCCATTGTTGTCTGCCATGAACTTCGTTGGGTGTGAGACCCAATCCTTGATCAAATCAGATAAAATTTTTGTGTATTCCTCGCATTCCTTCTATTTAAAACCCTCTAGAAACTCTGCATTGTATGTGAAGTTCGACGTGGGTGGTAACTTGTACATCATCTGTAAGTTTTCTGGTCTAAAGGCCCCAACAATGACCTTCTGCTCGCTGATGATGGTTCTGGAAGGGATGTCTACATGATCTAGCACCCATCAGATCATTTCATAGTAAGGCAGAAGGCGTGGCCTAGCCGCTACTTTGTGCATCTCTGCCTGGACGATGATCTTGTATTTAGTAGTCATGTCATCTTTCTCGTTGTCACCGGATTCGTCCGAATAGTTCACCACATCTGATTGCAAAACCTCTGAGACGTATGACCAGGTCCGTATGGAATCAACGATTCGCGGTGAAGTTTCTGAAACATTATCAGAACCTTGTCCCGAAACCTTAGCGGTTTCCTTGGATCCTTTTTGTGGGGCCATGATAGGAGATTGTAACTTAGCTCTTTTGCAATAAAAATGCGTATACATATAGAAGTTATGTTACTGAGAAAAACTTCTCTGTGTGGGATAGAAATGAACTTTAGGAATAAAATAGGAAGCAACAGATATATATCTTTGACCATTTAACATATCGATGTCCTTACGAACAGAATGGTCCAATCATATTTAGATAGACATTTTGGCAATAAAAACCATATCCTTACTTTGACGTTTCACCTTATTTCCAATTAATGCCATAAATTTCAACGGTTCGTGGCACAAGTTGGTGCAAGGAACATTTGAAAATACCTTGTAAATTGCGCACTCTTATTATTTGCATTAAACATTGATTATGCTGGCTTCGCTTCCTTAATCAGGATTTAAATGAATATTTCAGCGTTTGCCGTATCAGGGCTTTTAACTCTAACCTTTCGAGCCTCTAAAACCTGATATTGCGATGATTAGATTTAATTAAGCAAGGAAGTAACTAGGATTAAGTGTTTTAATTGATTATTCTTTAATTTATATCGTGACTTCGCGGCTTAGGACTTCGAAGGTATATTTTCTGGGAGGAATGTATGCCGAGTCACGAAATCCTGAGAAACTTAAATCATGGTAAAAACTAAACAACCCTGACTCTAACCTAGGTTACTTAGGTAAAAGTTTCATGGCTTTGTCTTTCGGATTTTTAGCGGTAATGTTTTAGCAGAGAGTGAACACCGAGATGTGAAATCCCGACAGCACTTGACTGGGGTTTACATGTTCTTACTCTTAGCTTTCACCTACGGTAAGCTTTTAAAACTTTTCGCGACCTCGCACATCAGGGTTTGTAAATCTTGGGACTTGTAACTCCCGAAGAGAGATATTCTGAGGTACAAAAAGAAACAGCCTTCGTTTAACGATAAAAAGTGGTGACTTATGAAACATCACATCCCCCTCTATTTCGCATATCGAGACTACCGAGATTTTTAGTAGGTGAATGTCACGAAGAAAAAAAACTTAGGAACTGACATTTGACTTTTAAAATAGATTTGAACCAAATGAAAAAAAAGGCAGCTCCAACATAGGCTCCAACTAGGGATCCCATCTTCCTATGAGGTGGGAAGAACAGTAGACCACGTGCCTATATTGGGTAAATGGAGTCACTGGTTTCACTTCTGTGAAACTTGCTTTAGGGAAAAGATAAACAGAGGGAAGAAAATATTTTTGTCTTTCACTGCTGTAAGGCTTTTCAATACTCAAATATATATCTCACTTAGCTACAGTCCCTTTCACAACTTTCTCTTTCTCTTTATTGAGTTTAGGTCTGCATTAAGACAAATCAAAATAGTTCTAGGAAATCCAACAGATCTTGCAGTTTTTGGCTTACACCCGACGAAATTTATTGCATTTTTTTTTTTTTATCGGGGAGTCCCGTCTAGACTTAGGATGTGAATCCAGTCTCGAGAAAGTTGATTACCAGAGCCGAGTGAAATTCATGTATAATAGCCTTACAGATATTTCAGATATTGCTTCACTGCTAGCAGGCCTATTCAGTACCCCGGTGAAGCTATCTGCCCCTTTTTTGCTGAATTTCCTTTCACCACTTCGAAATGTATTTATGCATTTAAATGTTGAGACGAGGGAAATCATTTCTTAATTTCCTTTCATCGTCTCTTTAGACTAGATGTACAATTAGATACGACTTTCCTTTCATCATTTGTCTTATAATTTTATTTTTAGAATATGAAGCGGGGGCAATCAGACTGGATGAGGGGTGATATCTGGGTAATATTTTGCAATGTAGGTCTATCAACTTACTTTGATTACTCGGTGCCAACCTTCCTTTGGCTTTCAAAACACCTTGGTTCACAGGGAGAAAAAGGGGAAACATTTTTCTGGGGGTTTTACTTCGAGTAAGCCTTAATCCTTTGAAACTGTTGAAAAACCTAGAAACGTCAGGATCCACATATGCATAACTTGTTTAGTAAGAGACCTGAGGAGTTGTGAAGACCAGCCTTCTTTCTAAAACACACTTACAACTTTCAAATTTTAATCATAATTTCTTCTCCCTACGTATATAAATCCGAAAAGACATTTGGCATTTTTAAGAAGACAAATCTGAAGACCGAAAGAAGGGTGACGGACAAATGTTTGTATGATGAAGAGCAGGGGTCGAAAATTAAAACTGCTTTTTTGAAAACTCTTCCCCAGAGATGCTTCACTTTTCTGTTTGTTTTAACTACCACCTATCTGTGTTTTAAGTTAAATTTATTAGGATCCAGAGCAAGTACTGTACTTTTTAATAATCAACTAAGTAAAAACATTAGATTTATGAGACCTTTATGATGTTTTGGAGATCTCTGCTTTCTTAAGGAACATAATTTTCAGAAGTTCGTACCTTTACCTTACCATTTTTAAAATAACCGAAAACCTTTTCTGTCACCTATTTTCGGCAAATGCAAATATCCGATACATGACCTTTTGCTTTATCCCTTCATCCGTTTACTTTGCAAACCGAAATCCTGTAAACACAAAGAGTGTCCTTTAAAAGAGTTAAATGTATTTGAAAACTGCGTATCTCTATTTTTATTGTCCTAATTAATAAAAATTGAAAACTTACCTCAAGAAATAGAAATCAAATACAAACTGGTATATACAATGGAAAACCTTGGAGAACCAATTATTTCATGTAGTGTTTTAAATAACACTCATTGACAGGGGCGTTGAAGATTTTACCATCCAGATTTTCTAATAAAAATGAATTTTTTCCTTCGAAAGTTGGGACTCTAAAAGGTCCATACCAAATATGATCGAATTTACCGTGTTTCACCAAATCTTCATTCCTAGCATCCCATCTTAAGACCAAATCCCCTGGAAGAAACTCTTTGTTTTTTTTCTTACGGTCAAATAACGTTTTCATGTCCTCTTGATATTTTTGCAATCTTTCATCCACCTTGACCTTGTGTTGTTGTAATTCAATCAGCTAATTTATTCTCCTTGTGATGTGGTTTGGTTCTTCTTTCTCATCTTGCCATAGTTTCATTATGGGAAGTGCCAAGTTTATAGGTAATACCATGTCAGTCCCGTATATCATCTGGAAAGGAGAAATGCCAATGGATTTTTTTGTGCCAATCTGATTTGCCCATAGTGCATATTTTCAATGTACATGACCGGATCTCTTGTCCTCATTCAACACTTTCTTAATTATGTTAATCAGACTCTTGTTCAAAGACTCGGCTAGTCCATTTCCTTGGGGATAATATGCTGTAGAATGGCTGAGTACAATATTGTATTTTTGGCAAAAAGTGATCATAGCCATAGATTTAGAAGCCTGAGCATTATCTGTTACTATCTTTTGGGGGCATCCAAATCTAGATAAAATATTTTCTTCTAGAAAATCTATTACCACCGAATCTTTAGCCCTCTTGGTAGGAATAACCTCTACCCATTTAGTAAAGTAATCTGTGGCAGTTAGGATCCATTTGTGTTGAGCGTTGGAATGGGGGTTAATTTCACTTATAAAATCCAGTCCCCACTGCTGAAAAGGAGCCTATGTTTTGACTAGAACTAAAGGTAATGCTGGGAGTTTATGCTTGCCTGCGAATAGTTTCAAGGGTCGCAATCCCTGACTTTGGCATTTACATCCAAGAAAATTTTAGGCCAATAATACCCTACCCTCAGGATTTTATAAGCTGTCGCTCTCCAAGTGTGATGTCCCCCACACACTCCTTCGTGGAATTCGCTTATGACCTCCTCTATTTCAGATTCAACCAAACAAACCAATAGGAAGCCAAGTGGGTCCTTCCAAAACAATTTACCCTTAGATATATAGTATTTGACCGCATGTAGTTTTAGCATTCTGGCTTTGGATGGAGATAAATCACTTGGGCACTTCAAAGTCAATAGGTAGGATACTATGTTTTTGTACTATTCAGAGGATATAAACTTCTCTTCGATTCTGACTTCTTTTGTTTTCTCATAGAGCTCGTTCATATCTTCATCTTCTCCACATCCATGTATGTTATTTATGCTGAGGGCTCTGAAATTGGATTCAGTTAAGAGTTTATCCAAACCTTGACCCGTTACCAGCTTCGTTGGCTTTATTTCCAGATCAAATTCTTGAATTTTTGCGAGCCACCATCCCCTTCTGCCATCACTGTCAGGTTGGAATAAAATGTCTTTTACAAAGCTAGTAGGTACATACACGATTATCTTGGAATGAAATACATAAGTCCTAAAATCCTTTAATTCCTTTACCATAGCATATGCTTGTTTTTACATTTTATTGTATTTCAGTTCCGCGTCTCTGAGACTTTTGCTGAAAAAGGCTATCGGTTGTTTGAAACCTTCCTCATTTTTCTGGAGGAGCACTGTGGAAATGGTGTTCTCGGAAGCGAATGAAAAAATGAGAAAATCCTTTAGATAGTTGGGGCTTGCCAGTACAGGTGCCTCGCTTATAACCCTCTTGATACGCGCAAATGATTCTTTGGCCTCTGATGTCCATTTTACCTCGCTATATTTCTTTAACATACCTGTGATTAATTTCACAATTTCAGCGAAGTTTGGGATAAACCTTCTCAAAAAGTTTATCTATCCTAAGAATGACTGGATTTCCTTTACATTTCTAGGAATATTTATTGTGTCTATATCTTGAACCCTGCTGGGATCAATTTTAATTCCGTCTCGGGACACAATATGGCCCAGGAGTTTACCTTCTCACATGGCAAAGTGAGACTTTTTAGGGTTTAAAGACAGACCAAACCTATGGCATTTTTCGAAAGTATGTTTGAGATGTATTAAATGATCTTCGTCAAACTTAGAAAAAACGATTAGATCATCGAGGTAGATAACTACAAACTTGTCTCTTTTGCCGATGAAAGCGATATCCATAGCATGCTGGAAAGTCACACCTGCATTCATTAGACCAAAAGGCATTTTATCATACATGAATGTACCCCAGGGTGTAGTGAAAGTTGTTTTTTCTTTATCTTGTTCATTTACAACAATTTGATTGTATCCAGAGAAACCGTCGATCATAGACATCCTATTTTCTCCGACCACCTTTTCTAAAACGTGATCCATTTTAGGTAAAGGATAGTTGTTTTTTAGGGAAGATTTATTCAAATTTCTGAAATTAACACATAGTCTAATCTCTCCACTCTTTTTTCTAACCGGGACCAGGTTTGCCACCCAATAGGAGTATCTCAGGGGTACTATTATTTTCGCGTCTAAAATCTTCTTGACTTCTCTTTCGACTACGGGTAATAAGATAGGGTTGATTTGTCTAAGATTTTGCCTAAAGGGTTTGATACCAGGCTTCAGAGGTATATTGTGTTCAATCACGGTAGTGTCATAAGTCCTAAGCTCTTCGTAAGACCAGGCGAAAACATCTTTATATCATGCAAGAAAATCTTTATACTTATTTTTCACCTCAGGAGGAAGATACTTTGATATTTTCACCATCTTGGGTTCTTCTTTCGTCCCGATATCGCAATCTTCAAGCTCTTTTGGTTGGGGTTGAAGGGTATATTTTAAAGGCATGTCATTTTGATCAAAAATTCTCTCCAGGGGGATTAGTCCCTTTGGAATCTGATTATTTTTTAAAACTACCATACAATGGTTGGCAATTTTTTCTTGGAACTCCTGAGGGTCCTCTCCTTCCTGCATGATCCACATATGATCATTTTGATTCTCTTGATCGATGTGAGTTTCAGAAAAGTCTCCCACTGCTTCTAGGAATTTCCTGATCTGTTCGTCATCCTCGAAAACCTACCAGTGTTGTATGTTGTTAGGGATGGATGGTTTGTGCCTTACCTCTATATGGTATTTTAATTTAAAAGTTATGGGGGGAGCAAACGTCAAGGCCGCCTTGGTTAACGAATAGGCCTGCAAATTTTCAGCGCGTGGGATGAAGTGGATATTTACAGACGAGAAGAAATTTTCCATTAGATCCCAGGCACAATTTATATATGCTCTCAATCTTGGGTGTTTCACCTGGTATTGTCGATTTATCTGTTTGACTATCAACTCAACATCTCCATATACTTCCAGGTTTTTTATGTTCAACTTCTTGGCAGCTTCCAATCCTAATACTAAGGCGTCGTATTCACATACATTGTTAGTGTAATCTATGTCCCATTGAATCCTGTAAGAAAAAGGGACGACAAACCTATTTTCAGGTGCCACAAAAAGTACTCCTGCACCGGCTCCTTCACATGACAGAGCACCATCAAAAAAAAAAATCCAGATCCCTATTCTATGCATATTTTTGGAATCTTTCTCGTTTATGAAGTTTCCTTCTGTGCAACTATCTATACCATCATCAAAAGACAAAATACAATTTCCTAGATCTTGATCAGCAATGTAAACAGGAAAATTGTTAGGATTCTGAGGATCGCTCACGGTATAGGCTAACCTCGTTTCCCTGTATAACCTAGTAAGTTGCCCACCAAATACATGAATTGTGGCATAAGTCATGTCTAGTTGAAGGGATCCCCCAAGTTTGGCTCCCCACAACCTTGAGAACAGTAATCCGTATTTTGGGGGGATATCAGCAATAACTACATCCATCAGAACACTTTTGACTGGGACCTGTGTAAGCGTGACTACTAAATCTTTTACCATACCTAAGCACTTGACTCTTCTTGAATCAAAGAAGTAGAGATCTCCGTAAGGTCAGGTGATCTCGAGGCCTAGTCTATCCATAATAGCTTTGGGCATCACATTATGTGAATCTCCAGAATCTAGCATGCAGTTATGCAGCAATCGATCATGCACATTTAGGGTGATATAGAAAGGGGAAACGGTGTCTCTGGCACCCTTGAAATGTGGACCGAAAGTGATATTTGGCTTGTCATCTTCCAAATTTATTTTGTCTTATTGACTTTATTGATCCGAAAAACCTATCACCTTGGTTATCTATTTTTGATATGCCGGGTTTTTTGCTAATTCAACCAGCGAAATCGGTATTTTGATCCTATTTATTTCATTTTCGACACTAAAACCACAGCCACCTTTGTCCGTTTCTCTAGTTAAAACCTCGAGCTCTTTCTTCTCTAACTTATTTGTCTAGGTTGACTTATTACTCATGAGCTTTCTTACCAGTGAGGGTGCCTCAACTGTCTTGATTTCCTTAGTTTGGGTCTCAACTTCCTTCGTTTTGAGGTTGGATGTTTCAGTCTCTTTCGGGGCAGGCACATATATTTCACCTCTAGGGAGAATTTTCTTCGGTTGAGGAATCGACGTAGGTTTGTTTTTAGACCTCAATTCGTACCTCGATTGGACCCCAACTGTCATGGAATCAGACATTTCTTGACATACAACGAAGTCATTGTTGTTTATATCATCTTCTTCATTTGACGGTTGGGGTGTGTTCAATGACCTTTCATAATCTTCTTTAGTTACATAGGGCTGAATGCAGTCATTGCCCAAATTTGTCACCTCTTCTTCAAGTCCCTCGAAATCTTCCAGGTCATTTCCTCTTATAAAATTTTCATTTTTTAAAGGGGTTTGGATTTTTTGATCTTCATTTTTAACCTGCCTTTGTTGATTTTGGGGGTTGGGGTTTCTTCTGAATTCTCTTTTAACGAAAGGATCATTCTTGGATTGGTCTAGCTCCATTATGGAAATCTTATTCGACAATTCTTTAATTACCCTAGCCATATCATCCATTTTGTCATTTGTAGATCTATTAGATCCTGAGGGTCCCGCTTGTTCCCTAAAACGTCTGGTTTCTTTGTTCCCTGTTTCTATCCTAGCTTTCAACTTACCAAAAGCCATCATGTTAGACTCAATTTCCACAGCATCATCCTGGATTTGGGTTAAGGTTGCCCCCCGCCTTTCTCTTAAGAGAAGGGCGAAGTCGGGTTCGAAAGCTCCTGCAAAGGTTACTTTGGCTGTAGGTTGGGAGGGTTTGACTTCGACTGGGATCTTATTATATAGTTTATTAAATATTTGGACAAATTGCATAATTGTTTCTAAATTCCTTTTATTTAAAGATCTGAACTCGGTTAGATAATATAAGTGGTCTTTTCTCTCACCCCATTGTCTAAGAAAGGTATCTTATAAGGCATCGTAAGATAGGATAGACCCTGTGGGTAGGCTTCGAAACTAGGTTCATACATGTCCTTCAAAAGTTTGAAAAAATAATCTCGAATAAACGTCTTCATGTTTCGGACCTAGAATATCAGTGAACTGATCGAAGAAATTTATATGTTCGGCCACAGTTAAGTCCCCTTCCCGTGTAAATTTTTGTAAATTTTTTATATAATTTTTAGGAAGGTCATGAAGGGGCACGGGTAGAACTAAAGGTGCATATCTAGCAGCCACTTTAGTGAAAAATCTGGGGGGCGGGGGAGGCACTTGGCCCCCCGCTCCTCCTCTAGCAACCGCCATTGGTATTACCTAACGAGGATAGGGTTTGTTATATAGTGGGTTCTGGAAGACTAAAAATGGATTCTTAGCTTCTTTGGGAGATGAGAGAAGCAAAGACGAGTGAAAGGAGACATGAGGACTTGGCTCCTCGGATTTGCAGGAGATGTAATCAGGGGATCCTGCGGGTGTGAGATTTGAGTATATAGCATACTCTTTGAGACTTGGTGAGGTCGGGAAGTTTGAAAGGAGAGTCGGCGGGATATCAACTGCTGATAAATTTACTGTCGGGTTTTTACCTTTGTGTCCGACAGAGGTTTGGGGAAGGATTTCACTTTTAACCACAGAGATGAATAAAAATGAATTAGTGGTTTCAGGAGGTGTACTATGCGAAGTTGAAGGTTCACAAGAACTTTTGGTCTTGGGCTACAGGTGTTTAAGTTGATAGACTGCAGTAGTCAGCTTAAGAGAACCTCTATCGTTTAGTATTTTTTTGGGATCTGAAACAGGCGTGGTCTGCTTGTTCTTTGGGTTTTGTCTGGTATTCCTTCAACCGGATGCCATATTACTTATACGTAGAGTCGCCAAGTGATAGATAAGAAAATCATTTATAAAGTGCTCACTCTTTGTTCACTATCAAAGGGTGAAACTTGAAAATGTGTATTTTTTCCCAGGGAAAAGGTTTCGTAACTTCGTTCCCCGGCAACGGCGCCAAAAAGATGTTGTTTCAGAGTCTTTACTTAAGTCTTTAAAAAGTACAGTGTCTAGTCATCCGAAAGTTAGTAAGATGTAAAAAAGGGAGGAGGGTATACCTTCGGGTAAGGAAGCTAGGGTTGATTTCTAGGTTGTTGCTGTCTGGCTTCCAACTGTTCCTGGATGTTTATATCCCTTTCAATTGCAGCCCATGAACGTTCAAGTTCTACCTGGGTGTTAGCCATTTTAAGTATGGTGTCAAAGATATTTAAAGCGATGTGGGTTTGATCTGTCAAGCCGATTTCAATATTGGGTTTTCTTAGAACAGGGACAGTCATAGAGGAACAAAAAAATTTAAAGAAATCTAAAAGTTTTTATGCTGTATCAATTTGATTTTATAAAAGAGAACTTTAGTAATCAATATTAAAAGAAAAATGAAAACCAAAGGCCCTTTTCCATAACTGCGTTATATTTGAAATAAATGGTGTATGAATTATGGGAAAAACATTAAGCTCTCTATAAAACAAGGCTCCTATCGAGGGAGAATCTTACTCTATGAACAGAAGAAGAAAATAAGATAGGAAATGATCCGATGAAGAATAAAATATGACAACCTAAAAATTCACAGGTTTTGTACCTAATAGTAGCCGATACAAGGGAAAAAATGTAAACAATAGATAGCTAAATATTAATCACTGCAGTAGAAGTTTTGCTAAATTGCAATGCAACCTTCATCAGATGTATATAAGTGAAATAAGAATGAATATGAAATAACAGAGAGAACAAGCTCATAACACAGTAGTGAAGGAATTAAGAATCTTCGGATTGCTTTGTATTAATTCTCAAAAAGAGGCAGTCTCTATTACAAATAATCAAAAAGGTCGAGCCTCTTTTTCTTTCTTCAAAATGTATATTTATACAAATTTTTATGCCCTGGAATCTCAATAGTTCCAGAGGTTTTCGGTTATAATCAAAGGAGTCGAAACGTTTCGTTTCTTTATCTCTATTCTCATTTGGTAGCTGAAACCTGCCTCTTCGAATGCTCTGTGCAAATAGCGCACTTCTCCACCAGCTATGATATCAACTTAGATGGCTCTGCTTGATTATTTGCCTAAAAAATATAGCAGTCTTTCACCAATAGCGGCAACTTTCCTTCCACCTATTGATATTTGGCATTGATAGAGCATAACAGTATACTTTGTTTAATTAGTCATTTGTCTATTTGCACTATGTCTGTTTGAGTTATTTGTGATATTTCGGCTAATTCTATTTCTTCATTTTCCTTGATACTTAGCATATACTTAGCTATATTGATCTAACCCAGTACCTCCATGCCACTTTCACCATCGAAACCCAACCAAATCTCACTTAACAAGCCGAACATTTCTTCGCAAGATTTCCTTAGCTTCATAGCCTTTTGTTGGCCTTCAAATATATTTCGCTCCCATTCTTTCAACAAGATATTACCCCTAGTCTGCACTGCGATGGTAAAACTAGAACTATTGCTTGTTTCCCTTCTTGTTATGGCTATAATAGCCTCCTGGAACACCACCCGAGCTGCTCTGGCTTCCATTTCTATAAGAGAGAGGTTTTCCAACATCTGATCAATGAGTTGGAAACTGCTTTGAATTGTTTCTACTTTAACAAGCAGACCCTGTTGCACTGCTGATAATCTTTTTCTGATCTCTATTGCTTGGGATTGAAATATCTCGATATCGATTACCTGGCTTTCGGTGAATTATAGTTTGGCCCAAAGCTGGTCTATCGATTCTCTCTGCTGGCTTATATGAGTCTGACTCATCTGAACCATCAACTTTGTTTGTTCGAGATAGACTTTAAGCCGCTCGATTTCTTTTTGACCTTCTATTCTTGCTTTCTCTAAAGTCGCACTGGCCTCATCTTTAGTAGCAGCCTCTACTATATCTAGTTTAGTCTCGAGTGTCTTGATCAAACGATTTTTTCATTTTAGCTGATCTTTTAGCATCCCGACTGAAAATTGGTTCACCATGGCGAAAGCACCCAATGTTCCTGCTATTTGCGTCGTGAATTCATGTTTCTTCATATTTCTCCCATCAGCTAAAATTTTAAATTTCTTAGAGACAATACCTGCCTCTTAATATAGTTCTTGTCTCACCACCACTTTCCTCTTCTTATCCAAGAAGAATTCATTTGGAGGTAGCTCTTCTACTGATATAGGTGTCAATTTTTCACCAAAAATCCAACCTGCGTCTGGGATCTCCTTTGCAGACTATAGGGGGGTAATGGAGGCGATGAGATTGCCGACCTGTTTAGAATATTTCCCAGGAGTAATGACCAAAGTTGGATCACTTGGAGGATTGGAAGCCTCAGCTTCCTGTTTCGAGCCCCCAACTTTTTTTTCTTTATCCCGTTGTCCTTCTTGGTCGGGCGCTGAATCTTTGGAGCCTTCAGCCTTTGTTTTCTGCACCTCTGTTATCGTCGGATCTTCACCCCGTAATATTGGAGGTAGGCAAATCTGCCTATGCTCTTGGAATCTGACAACATTGAACCTCTCCTCGGGTGACAGGGCTTGTATTCGGGCCAAAACCTCACCATAAGATGTCGCGCCTTGGAAAATATCATCATGAGGCGAATTTTCATGCTCAAATCTTTTAAGGCCACAGCTGGCCAAATGATTACTCATGACCCTGTGTGGATCGTGTTTCTTGAATTTGATGTGAATCAACTTTATAGCTTCTAGGGCTGCTGCCTCAACCTTTGCATGCCCGAAGTCTAATAATGAATAGGTGTTTAAATGAATAGGAAAAGGTGGCCATACCTTTTTTGAAAACCCTTTCATTTCTTTACTTATACCGCCAATTATGTTTTGCCTGGCGATATCATGACAAGCCAGCCTGTTGGGTATAAGTAAGGGTAAATCATGCAGAGGGATGGAAGTGCCGAAAACCCTAATGTATGAAAATTCTTTCTCCACGTACTAATCGGCCACTCTGCTTAAATTTTCCATGATGCTATCCGATATCCTGGGTGGCGGATTACCGAAGATGTCAACATGCATCGGTACCATTACCCAGTTGAAGATTTCATATAGGAAATCCAAAGCCTTGTGCTCCCAAATCTTAGAATGGTATACATGGACTGGCTCAGCATCTAATGGAGCCCAACTCCAATTCATCAAGGGAAAAGGAATCATGGAACATACTTCATCCATGAGGTATGCAAACATAAACAATGAAGCAACTTTCCCGCTTGCTTTCTGCGTCTGATATTCTGTAATCCGACTAGTCGGACTATCTGATAACATTTTGGCCCAATCAAAAGAATAGCCTTCTGCTACTGTGTATATCAAAGGCACCCATGGTAGGAAATAATGTGTGGTGTCTTCCCTCCTGTACAATCTACAGGTCATCATCGCTATGTATTTGAATTGTGGTTCCAAAGAAGATATGGAATAAATTCCATTGTTGTCTACCCTGAACTTCGCTGGGTGTGAGACCCAATCCTTGATCAAATTAGATAAACTTTTCATGTATTTCTCACATTCCTTCTGTTTAAAACCCTCTAGAAACTCTGCATTGTATGTGAAGTCCGACATGGGTGGTAACTTGTACATCGTCTGTAAGTTTTCTGGTCTAAAGGTCCCAACAATGACCTTCTGCTTGCTGATGATGGTTCTGGAAGGGATGTCTACATGATCTAGCACCCATCGGATCATGTCATAGTAAGGCAGAAGGCGTGGCCTGGCTGCTACTTTGTGCTTCTCTGCCTGGATGGTGATCTTGTATTTGGTAGTCATGTCCTTTTTCTCATTGTCACTGGATTTGTCCGAACAGTTCACCACATCTGATTGCAAAACCTCTGAGACATATGACCAAGTCCGTACGGAATGAATGCTTCGAGGTGAAGTGTCCAAAACATTATCAGAACCTTGTCCCGAAACCTCAGTGCTTGCCTTGGATGCTTTTCGCAGGGCCATGATAGGAGATTGTAACTTAACTCTTCTGCAATAAAAATGATTATACATATAGAAGTTAGCTTACTGAGAAAAACTTCTCTGTGCGGGATAGAAATGAAATTTATGAATAAAATAGGAAGCAACAGATATATATCTTCGACCATTTAACATATCGATGTCCTTACGAATAGAATGGTCCAATCATATTTAGATAGACATTTTGGAAATAAAAAATATATCCTTTCTTTGTCGTTTCGCCTTATTTCCAATTAATTCCATAAATTTCAGTGGTTTGTGGCACAAGATGGTGCAAGGAACATTTGAAAATACCTCGTAAACTGTGCACTATTATTATTTGCATTAAACATTGATTATGCTGGCTTCGCTTCCTTAATCAAGATTTAAATCAATATTTCAACGTTCGCCATATCGGGGCTTTTAACTCTAACCTTTTGATCCTCTAAAACCCAAGATTGCGATGATTAGATTTAATTAAACAAGGACGTAACTAGGATTACATGTTTTAATTGATTATGCTTTAATTTATATCGTGACTTCGCAACTCAGGACTTCGAAGTTATATTTCTGGGAGGAATGTATGCCGAGTCGCGAAATCCCGAGAAACTTAAATCATGGTCAAATCTAAACAACCCTGACTCTAACCTGAGTTACTTAGGTAAAAGTTTCATGGCTTTGTCTTTCAGAGTTTTATTGGTAATGTTTTAGGAAAGAGTGAACGCCGAGACGTGAAATACTGACAACACTTGACTAGGGTTTACATGGTCTTACTCTTAGCTTTCACCTACGGTAAGCTTTTAAAACTTTTCGCGACTTCGCACATCAGGGTTTGTAAATATTGTGACTTGTAACTCTCGAAGAACGATATTCCGAGGTACAAAAAGCAACAGCCTTCATTTAATGATAAAAAGTGGTGACTTATGAAACATCACATCCGCCGCTATTTCGCATGTCGAGACTACTGAGATTTTTAGTAGGTGAATGTCATGAAGCGAAAAAGAACTTGAGAATCGACATTTGACTTTTAAAATAGATTTGAACCAAATGAAAAAAAGGCGGCTTCAACAGTCTTGGTGTTTCATCTCCTAGGGTTAGGTCTTTGGATGTTTAGGGTTTTCCATTGTTTCTCAATAAGAATAGGCCTTCAAGCCTCATTGTAACATAGTTTAGAGGCCAATAGTTGTGACATCTCTTCTCAGAGATAAGCTACCAGCGCCCTAGCTAGTTTATTTCCATTCTATCTGTAAGCATATTTTAGTCATTTGTTATTAATGAAATGAAGTCTTATTTCTGTTGCGTCTTTGCGTTTATGTGTATTTCTGTATTTCATTATGTTCCTGCATAAATCCGGATC
>JASDQU010104429.1:67104-89381 GCA_032191745.1 Picea mariana | reverse complement strand
TTCTCTTTTTATAGTATCAGTTTTCAACAATATGTCCTATTCTACCACAGTTAAAGCATTTGAGAGGAGACTAACCTTTGTATCTTCCACTTCCCTTCTGGAACCTTCTTACGAAATTTTTTATTTCTTCATCAAGGTCATTATCCTTGTCTTTTGCCTTCTTTATGGCTTTAAAGGCTGCTTCATTGTTTGGTTGGTCACTTTCTGTACTTGTTCTCATTTCATATGCTATAAGAGACCCATGTAATTCATCCATTGTCATTTTGGTCAAGTCCATAGTTTCTTCAATGGCGAAGACCTTAGCATCATACTTCAAGAGAAGTGATCTCAACACTTTTTGTACAACCAAGGATTCATCGAGCTCTTCACCTAATCCTCTGATAGCATTAACAACTTCATCAACTCTAAGAAAATAGGTTGCAATATCTTCCTTTTCATTCATATTCAAATTTTCAAATTCTGCTCTATGTCGTTGAAGCTTGACCTGCTTAAATTTTGGATCACCTTAATAGATACTCTTGAGTTTGTCCCATACCTCTTTAGCAGTGTTGCAGCCCATCACTTTCTTAGCAATGGTTGGTGCCAATGCTGCTAGAATAATATGTTTGGATTTTGAATTAAAATTCATAAGCTTCTTCTCATTTGGATCAGTTGGAGCATTATTTGGGATTACATAGCCATTTACAACTAAGTACCAAATGTCTATTCCCAAATCTGTTAGGTAAGTTTTCACTCTATCACTCCAGTATGAATAATTTCTTCCATCAAATATTTGAATCCCATTTGAAATGTGTTCATGGTCATCCATCTCTACTCAGTATTTTCCTTCTATGATACCAATTGTTGATACTTAGAGGGGGGGAGGTGAATCAATATCAAGTACAATTTTTAAAAAAATCAACTTATACTTAAACCTTTCAATAATATCCAATGAGCAATGAACAATAGTATAAGAGTTACATCAATACACCACAATACACCATGCACAATATATGAGAAATAATCAATAGTTGTTGGTCAAGGGAAGTAATGACTTCCAAAGGTAGCTACGGCTTCCAAATATAAAGAGAGGGATAAACCTCCAAGAGGAAAATACAATCCTCCAATATCAATATAGTTTTGACCTCTCCATCCTTGCCCCTTCCTTCCACCCAAGAATATATGAGAGATAATAAAACTTTACATTAAATCATCACCATAAACCAACCATCACATAGAACCTAATAATGCTTCCTGAGACTTCTTCAACTTCTGCAATTCTTCAATTTTTGGAATACTCTGATCCTATAGCTAATATTACTCAATGTATTCTCTGAAACTTCTCTAAGTTTTACTCCTTGAATCCTCCCCAAAAATAAGTTATAGAGAGAATGGTAGACCTTGTTCAATTCTAGTTTATTCAGGAGAGCGAACTTGTAAAGAATTCCTTGCGCTCAATATTTAACATCAGATTCTGAAAATATCATGCAAGAAACTACAGTCCATACTCTTTCCAATGTAGTTGGTCCCACTTCATTTGTATTCTCTATGATTGTTTTACCCGGAACAACTGTTTATTGACTAGCTTCAGGACGGGTCAAAAACCCTATATTCCACAGAGTGTATCTCCATAATTATAGTGAATCAAGAGCTGAAACTTTTACCAATGGTACCTTGATATGTCTTCTCAATACCATAGCAATTTCACCATCTAAATCGTTATAGAAAAAAAATTATAGCGAAAATGGTAAGATGACCTGTAAATAACATACCTTAGAACACATCACCAAAAGACGTCATCCTCCCTTGAAATCCGACCTTCTTTTTCTTCTGATTTCTTCTAAAATTTGACTTGTATATAAAATGAATGTATAATGATATGTATTTATACCATTTATGTCACTTCCTTTTAACATTAGGGCCGACCTGACACTTTCTTATTTTGTAATTCTTTTCTTTAATTATCTTCAAGGCCTACATGTACTTCCTTCTTCAATTCACTTTGTCATCTTCAAAAATTCATTTCTCCTCAACCATGAGTATCCACGTGGCGTGCCACATACCATCAAAAAAAACATGATGTATACTATCCATCCATGGGTGTTGTATATTCATGTGCATTGTCCTTTATGTCCAAATACCTTCATCAATCTAGCGGTCCAAAACCAATGACTAGGGTTGACATCAATGACAACAATCAATCTTCCAACACCTATCTCAACTGATTCGCTTCAAATCACAATCATAATCAAGTTTTAGTGTTCCCAATGACTTCTTTCACACACATGGTACTATCTTGTTTGTTTTTTGTTTCTTAACGTTACAACTAAATATTCATTGTGGAAGCCTCGCCTAGCATCATAGTGGTTAATCATAACACCTACAGGTTTTGTGTTGGTTCTGAAACACACTTTGGGAGAAATTTGGTCCTTTAAGCTCCTAGATAGTTCTAAGCGCATTGGACATCAGTTGGAAATTTTGGAGTATTTATAAAAAAAAATTATTAATGCATAATTTCAGTGTTAATGGGAGGATCAAGAGCATGTACATCACAGATGACCCAACAACTGACAAAATTAAATTTGGATGAAGCACCAAGGAATGCGGGACCCGAACTTTCATTAAAAAATGCCTTTGGGAGCAATTTTTCAGTATCCATCAAAGTTAAATTTTCATCTATGAAACAGGATAATTTTATTATTCTCACCATTATTATTCCAATGTAACTGATGGAATCGAAATCCAAGGTTCGAAAGTGCCAAAATGATCGTCTAGGATTTCCCGCCATGAAAGCCTCAATAGTCGTGGCCATCATTAGAAATGGATCCATTCAAATGATAGAGAAACATGTTCAGTTATCTTGATAGAAATGTTTCTCTATGCTTTCCGCATTGCAAAAAATGGCACCTCAATTAGGCATCATATGAGGAAGTTACGGACTTTTGAACTCAACCTCTCATTGTCTCTCGCCAGTTCGACACTTAGAATTTTTCCAATTTTTCTTTCCCTAGAAGGAGGATTTCCATTCAATTCTCTGAGCAGGTTGGAGGAGTTATCATCAACTCCTCCAAGTAGGGTGGAGGAGTTAGTTCAAACTCCTCCAAGCATAAGAGAAATGCCTCTCGTAAATCAACCATAACTTTTGACTCGGGTGTCTGTTGTGCGACATCTTTATACCGTTGGAAAGGTATTTTCGAGCCCTACAAATTTCTAGTTATGTGACTTGAGAAATACATAATTCATGGTACACTTATTCCATTTCAGAGGAATTAGTTCAATTCGGAGGAGTCAGTTCAAACCCCTCTAAACATAAGAAAACTACCTTTCATAAAATGGTCGTAACTTTTGACTCGGGTGTTTGTTTTGCAACTTATTTATACTGTTGGAAAGGTATTTTTGAGCTATAAATATTTTTAGTTTTGTCATTTGATAAATTCCTAATTCATGATACACTTATTCCAGCTTGGAGGAGTTTCCTTCAAAGCCTCCGAGCAAGTTTGGGGAAGTTGTTAAGAAAGTCTCCGAGCAAGTTCAGGGGAGTTCTTAAGAATGTCTCTGAGCAAGAGAAAGTTCAGAGGAAGTTGTTAAGAAAGTATTCAATCAGGTCGGAGAAGTTACTGTCAACTCCTCCTAGCAGGTCAGAGGAGTTACCATCAACTCCTCCCAGTATAATAAAATTGTCTCTCGTAAATTGACCATAATGTTTGGCTCAAGTGTCCGTTTTGCGACTTCTTTATACCGTTGGAAAGGTATTTCCGAGCTATAAAACTTTCTAGTTATGTTATTTGAGAAATTCATAATTCATGGTACACTTAATCTAGGTCAGAGGAGTTATTACTAACTCCTCCGAGAAAATCAAAGAAGTTATTTCTAACTCCTCCGAGAAAATCGGAGAAGTTATTACTAACTCCTCCGAGAAAATCGGAGGAGTTAGTACTAACTCCTCCAAACACAAGAAAAAACACCTTTCGTAAAGTGGTCGTAACTTTTGACTCGGGTGTTCGTTTTGCGCACTATTTATACCGCTAGAAAGGTCTCTTTGAGATATACAAATTCCTAGTTATATCATTGGATAAATTCCTGACCTATGGTATACTTATTTTTGTATTAAGATCTGACACCTTGTTGACAACCTCGAAGAACACCATAACTTGACTGCGAGCAAAGGAACCATGAATCGAACTCAGGGAATTTTATAAATGATACTTCAATTAATTTATCCCCCATATATTTACATTCAAATGATTATTATTGATAGTTTATTTGAATTTACTCTCATCTATTGTATGTTGAATGTTGTCAGGTACTGAGTGAAGGAGGATCCCGCTCAATGTTCTCACAATGGAATCTATAGCTAAAGACAATGAAGGAGCGGTAACGAAAGATGTAGTAGTGATGGAGGAGAAACAAAGAAAATATCAGGCAAATGTATGAAGTAGGGATCTAGAAACTCCATGACAATCTATTGTCGAACTCAAGACAATGAATATGCCCCCACACCCAAAGCCAGTCTTCATGATGCCCCCACATCTTCTTTCTTTTTTTGATATGTCTCCTCTAGCTTTAGCCATAGATCCTTGGTGGAAGTGAATTGTCCCATGCTCTCTTTGATAGGGCTTGAAAGACCACTAAGAATGGTCTTGAGAGTCAATGCATCATACTTATTTTCTTCCCTTTGAGATGCAAACTTTGACTTGTTCTTTTTACATAACTGATCCACCAATTGTTGCCTTCCAAATAGCTACTCCCATTGTCTTCAAATACACTCTCATCTCTATTCTCCAAGTAGAATAGTTTTCCTAATCAAGGATTGGTATTTCATCATCCATTTGTGTGTCTATGTATCTCCTTCAAGATTGTTAAGGATTGTAGTGAAGGCCCGCTCTGATACCAATTGTTGGACACACCTACCACACTTAGAGGGGGGGGTGAATGAGTGTGGGGATATTTTTCCCAAAACTTTCCTCTTACACAAAAAATCCTTAGTTAACATTCAACATTTGCTCATTACTCATTGCTGTCATTTATAATCAGTTATATGTGAATACATATCAGCAACATATCATCAAAAAATCATCTCCACAAGGAACACAAAGAACACAAGATGTATGTACAATTTTTCTTTTTATTATGTACTTCAATCTGGGGGTTTTTCATCAACAACTTAATAGAGTACAACTCTACAAGAGCACCAGCTCTATATGCAAGACTCAGCTTACATTCTCAGCACCAACTGAGATGAGGCAACAATCCTCAATAGATATCAATCTGTCAACATAAACAAGTGCATTAACCATGCACCAACCTGTGCCAAACAACCTGTAATCAACCTGTACCATAAACAAGTGCATCCAACCATGTACCAAGTATATACCAATCATGTGTCAAATATTCATCAACAATGACTCATCAATATGTACCAACATCATCAACTATACACCTCATGTATGTGCCAACTCATCAACTGCTTGTCTCCACCATGACTAGTTTTGGATTAGTCAACAACCCCAACTTGAAATAATCATAACTTTGTACCTGCAATGAATAAATAAATGAAACTGATATACAGTTTTCTTCAATTTTTTTTATGTAATTCCTCCAGGTGGAACTACTTGGAACTTCTCATAAAAGGAGTTATAGCAAAAATAGCATACCTTGTTGAATTCTGTCTTATTCTAGAGAGCGACCTTGTAGAGCGTTCCTTGCACACAATATTCATTGAATTGATCTTAAAATGTTACAAAACATACTACAAACTATGCCCTAACCAACACATTTGGTCTCACTGAATTTGGATCTGTTATGAAAAAGGTATGACGTTTTTACCCGAAACACCTGTTTTTGACTAGTTTCAGGACTAGCCACAAACCCTATTTTCCACAGAGTGTAAATCCTAAAATACAACGACCCACAAGCTGAATTTTTTACCACAAATACTTGGGTATGTTTTCTCAATGGAATAGAATTTTTATGGTCTGAATCATTATATAAAAAAAATTAAAGAAAAAATGGTGAGATGACCTATAAATAACATACCTTAGAAAGCACCATCAAAAAAAATTATCCTTCCTTGCATTTCGGCCTTCTTTTCTTCACCTTTCCTCAGAATTTCAGCTTATATATTCTTGGTTACCTCAGACACATATACATATTCAATATGCTCAAGTGTGATTAAAATGAGAGAGCCTTGCCTCTTATTTATACTCTCCAAGTAGCTTCCTTAAAACATCTTCTAGGTCACTTGACCCCACTTTCCTTATTTTAGGGTTAACCCACTTCTAATTTCTCCATTCAATTTATTATTTAAATAATTTATTTTGTATTCACTTTGCATTATAGTACACACATCACTTCACTTTATTATTTACCTTTTAAAATCCCTGAAACCACTTTGACTACTTTGACCTTTTGGGGCTTCTAGATGACATGCGAGGGTCCTCCAACTTCGTAAGGCCATAACTCTCAAACCGTGAGGCATTATGTGGCGTTCCACATACCACCAGAAATGGAATGACATGTACTATTCATATAGAATATTATTGTCTAAAAATATATCATAACTCATACCATTACCCATCAAACAAACTTGGGTCCATTACCCAAACCTAGGGTCTCCAACTTCACATGGCCATAACTCTCTAACTGTGAGGAGTTATGTAATGTTATACATACCACTGGAAATGGAATGACAAGAACTATACATATAGGATAGTTTCACAAACAATTTCCTTGATCTTCATCTCATTACTCCACATACAAGCATGGGTCCTCCAACCATTCTTCTATGATAACTCAATCCGTAAAGCGTCTTCCCATGAGGGCTTTCACCATAAGGGGACCACTTTGGAGTTCATCCATTTGTGCACCTTATCAATCATGATAAGAAAATAATGAGAGCAAGGGTCCTCCAACCATTCTTCTAGGATAACTCAATCCACAAAGTGTCTTCCCATGAGGGCTTTCACCATAAGGGGACCACTTTGGATTTCATCCATTTGTGCACCTTATCAATCATGATAAGACAATAATGAGTCGTATATACATTTTTACAACAATGAATCATATACCAATGAAACCACATCGATACATCTTCATCATGTATCAATGACAACATGATCCAACAATCTCCCCCTTTGGCATTGATGGCAATACCAACATTGATGTCAACACCAATTACCAATTATTTATGTCAACATGTAGATAAGGCATGTTCTACATCAATAGTCAATGTGACTATCCCTCCCCATAAATAAAAATCAATCACATAAATGTGATTAACTCTCCCCCTTTGACATCAATGGCAAAGGGCCATTCTCATCTTGGGGCTGCTCCCCTTGCCTGAACTCTCCTTGGGGCTGCTCCCTCTGTCTGAACACCCTTGATATTCCTCTGAATAATCTCCATGGAATGTATCAATCATATTCTTTTATCAACATGCCAACATGTGCATCTACCAATATGCCAACCATTTGCATCTACCAACATGCCAAACAATGTATCATATCACCCATGATATGTCTCCATCATGAACCAAGTGCCACAATCAGGTATCTCAAACAAATGGCAATTGTTGTGCTAATCAAGTAGTACCAATGGTGTAGTATCATCATGCATATGCCATCTATGAGTGTACCAAACATGTACATTACCATGCACCAATACCACAAAATGATGAATCCCATGTATGTATGCCAAATCCTCCATAAAACATGTGCCAATCAAACTGCTAGTAGGTGCCTCTTCCAATGTGCTAGAAAAGTACCAATCATGCATAAACTATAGATCAAAAATGATGCACAACATGATCACCTCATCAACTCACCAACCATATGTACCAATATGTATCCCAATCCACATGAAAAATGCATGCACCATGATATCAACATATTCTTCCAATAATACATCATAAGATATATCAATGAAACTCAAATATGTACCAACCATGTACACCACCATCAACATCACAAAATTATTAATCCCAGTAGATCAGCATCAATCCATACTCTTGGGTTAGTTCCATGCACTCGAGATTTTATTTTACATAATCCAATAGATGAACACTTAAACCTGCAGCAAATAGTGTCAGAACCTACAACAAACAATGTCAGACCCTGCAACAAAGTGTTATACCATCACATCAAGATGCAATCCATGTGCATGGCCTTTTTCTCAAGGATTTACCACATATATGTGGTATGTTGTACAACATTTGATATAGGTGGCTATCGGTGGCAACCCACCTTTTCCAGCTGGCTCAAAACAACTTTCTGGCAATTTTGGCAATTTACTATTTTTAGTAGTTTTTAACTTCCGAGGCCATTTTGAGGGCCCAAATGAAGGTTTTTCAAGATCAAGGTTCTCAATGATAACTAAAAGAATTATTGAGCCCCAAAAATTAATATCCTCGATGATACCTTTCCAACAAGCTATCACACGCCTAAAACAGAGATCGTATGCAAACGTTATGACCCCGGGAAGTTGATGTACTCACTTACCCAAACGGGGCCCACGTGAATTTTGGCGCTTCATCTCCTAGGGTTTTTTGCATTCCTTATTATTGTAAAGAGGACCACAAATCCTCATTGTAATCATCTTCTTGTGAATGTGAGTAGCCGTCACATCTCTTCTCAGAGATAAGCTGCCACCATTCTAGCGAGTTTTTCACTCTCTATTTTTACAGTCTTTGTACATTTATTTCATTAATAGAAATCATGTATTACTATATATCTATGTTTATGGTTGCATCTCTGATACATTTTTGTTATATTATTGAATATCTATGATATCTCTGTTTGTTTCTTTATTATATCTCCGCTCTCATTTCATGCCGAAAATAATCGGGATCAGTGATATCAGAGCAGGTTGCTCTTGATTGTTTTTTCAGTGCATGTCCTTGATGATGTCCGAGTATAGAAAGTTGGGTCTCGAGCTTATCTCTCTTGAATACAATCACACTCGCACACCCAAGAAACCCTCAATGTCAGAAGAAAAGAAAAATGACGGAGCAGACGATCCTATCAGTCTGTTGCTTGAGCAAGCTCTCACGCGATAGAGGGATGAAATGATGGCGAATTTTTCCCACATCCTTCAATGCCTGTTGATAGCAACAAGCGCATCTTCATCAAGCGACCACTTTGGAGGCACCTCGCCTTCCAAGGTACAAGTTAATTTTGATATTCCTGTATTTGAAGGACAGATAGATGCAAAAGCCCTAGACAAATGGTTAAATCTGCTAGAAGATTATTTCTCTGTTCACAAATTTTCCGACAAAGAAAAGATCACCTTCGCACTCCTTAAAGCTCTCCCCCATGTCAAACATTGGTGGGAAACTTATTGGGAGTAGAGTTCCACAAAGGAGTCTGAAATATATGGGGTCGATCCCACTTGGGATTTTTTTGTGGATGTGGTAAAGGAACAATATTACTCTATTGGCAACTATGAGGACCAGTACATGAGATGGACCACACTGCGGCAAGAGAGGGGCCAAGTAGTTCCGGAGTTCACCAATACCTTCCATACCTTGCACACCAAGCTAGGTATCAAATACTTTGAACGACATTTGGTTCTGAAATACTGTGGGGCTCTACACAGATACATCCAAACTGAAATGGATTTTCTAGACATCTCATCACTCGGTGTTGCCTATCGATATGTTGTTAAAATCGAGTAGAAATTTAAGCACCAGAACAAACAGGATTTTGGTTCCACAAATCCGCGACAACCAAAGTATGATAAAGACATCCCTAACAAACAGTCTCCCGAAAACCAGTCCAAGACACAGGAAAAGAAGGGTCATGGGAAGACAAAGAAGGACACTGGAAAATGGTGCGATTTCCACAAAATCCCTTGGCACAACACCAATGAATGTCGCTCAAAACAATCATTGGTGGTTGATATCAAAGACAAGGAGTCAAACCCCGATTCAGAATCTGATTATGAAAATAGCGGTAAAGGACAGATTACTGACGTAGACCCCCCTGCTATTGTCGCAATTGCATAAATTCAACCAGAAGAACCAACAGATTATGAAGAGGAGGAGAACCTTTTTAATTCATAGATGTGGGTGAAGAGGACCTCGTTGCATTTTATTGTTGATAGTAGAAGACAGAAGAACCTCATCTCAGCATAGGTCGTCAAACAATTGGGATTGTCGACAACACCACACCTGCAGCCATACAACATCGGGTGGCTTCGCCAAGGACAAGATCTTTGTGTCATCCAACAGTGTCGATTTTCATACGGTATCCATCCCTTCAAGGATGAGGTATTATGTGATGTTTCCCCACTCTGTGTCTGTGATGTTCTCTTGGGCCAACAATATATGTGGAAGCACCATGTTTTTTATGAGTCTGGACCCCGCAGTGTCATTGTTACTTTGGGGGGTCATCTCTATAGAATACCATAGGTAGTTCTGACTACTATTCCACCAAAAAAGTGTCGCAAGGTAGTATCTCATACTACAAAATTCAGCTTCTTCACAATCTGTTCAAAAGGGGAACAGAAGGACATTGGAACCACTACAACCTCGTCCCAAGCACCTTCTATCCAATAGAAGCAGGTCGAAAAGGTTGCAGAAAAGTGAAAAGATTCCTTCTACACATCATCCTCTCATGTATCCTGACTTGTTGAACAGCCTCAGCCTCAACAGGTTCGTGACATACTTCCACAAACTGAGTAGCACGACGTCTCCAGCAAGGCAAGCAACTCACCAAGATGCAGATTCAGCAAACGCTTTTCCCTCTCCCCCGGGAACTCAATGCAATGGAGAACATTTCTTTGTAAGGAGGGAGGATTGATATAGGTGGATATCGGTGGCCACCCACCTTTTCCAGCTGGCTCAAAACAACTTTCTGGCAACTTTGGAAATTTACTATTTTTAGTAGTTTTTAACTTTCGGGGTCATTTTGAGGGCCCAAATGAAGGTTTTTCTAGATTGAGGTTGTAAATGATATACAAAGGAATTATTGAGCCCCCAAAATTAATCTCCTCAATGATACCTTTCCAATGAGCTATCACACACCTAAAACAGAGATCATATGCAAAAGTTACGACCCCAGGAGTTTGATGTACTCACTTACCCAAATGGGGCCCGCATGACTTTTGGCGCTTCATCTCCTAGGGTTAGGTTTTGGATGACTAGGGTTTTTGGCATTCCTTCTTATTGTAAAAATTCCTTCAGATCCTCATTGTAATCATCTTCTTGCGAATGCGAGTAGCCGTCACATCTCTTCTCAGAGATAAGCTGCCACCATTCTAGCAAGTCTTTCACTCTGTATTTTTACAGTCTCTGTACATTTCTTTCATTAATAGAAATCATGTATTAATGTATATATGTGTTTATGGTTGCATCTCTGATACATTTATGTTATATTTATTGAATATATGTGATATCTCTGTTCATTTCCTTATTATATCTCCACTCTCATTTCGTGCCAAAAATAATCCAGATCAGTGGTATCAGAGTAGGCTGATCTTGATCATTTTTTTAGTGCATGTCCCCAACGAGGTCTGAGTATATCAAGTTGGGTCTTGAGCTTGTCTCTCTTGAAGACAATCTCTCTCACACACCCAAGAAACCATCAATGGTGGAAGAAAAGAAAAATGACGGAGTAGACGATCCTACCAATCTGTTGCTTGAGCAAGATCTCATGTGACAGATGGACGAAATGATGGAGAATTTTTCCCACGTCCTTCAATTCTTGTCGATAGCAATAGGTGCATCTTCATCAAGCGGCCACTTTGGAGGCACCTTACCTTTCAAGGTACAAGTTAATTTTGATATTCCTGTATTTGAAGGACAGATAGATTCAGAAGCCCTAGACAAATGGTTAAATCTGCTAGAAGGTTATTTCTCTGTTCACAAATTTTTCGACAAAGAAAAGATCACCTTCGCACTCCTTAAATCTCTCCCCCATGTCAAACATTGGTGGGAAACTTATTGGGAGCAAAGTTCCATAGAGGAGTCTGAAATATATGGGGCCAATCCCACTAGGGATTTTTTTGTGCATGCGGTGAAGGAACCATATTACCCTATTGGATACTATGAGGACCAGTACATGAGATGGATCACACTACAGAAAGAGAGGGGCCAAGTAGTTCCAGAGTTCACCGATACCTTCCATACCTTGCGCACCAAGCTAGGTATCAAAGACTCCGAACGACAATTGATTCTGAAATACCATGGGGCTCTACACAAATATATCCAAAATGAAATGGATTTTCTGGACATTTCATCACTCGATGTTGCCTATCGATATGTTGTTAAAATCATGCAGAAATTTAAGCACTAGAAAAAATGGGATTTTGGTTCTGCAAATCTGCAACAACCAAAGTATGACAAAGACGTCCCTAACAAACAATCTCCCAAAAACTAGTCCAAGACACAGGACAATAAGGGTCACGGGAAGACAAAGAAGGACACCAAAAAATGGTGCGATTTCCACAAAATCCCTTGGCACAACACTGATGAATGTCGCTCAAAACCGTCATTAGTGGTTGAGATCAAAGACAAGGAGCCAAACCTCGATTTAGAATCTAATTCTGAAAATACCGATAAAGGACATATTGTTGAGGCAGATCCCACTGCTATTGTAGCAACCGCATCAATTCAACCAGAAGAACCAACAAATCTTGAAGAGGGGGAGCACCTTTTTAATTCAAAGATGTGGGTGAAGGGTACCCCGCTACATTTTATTGTTGATAGCAGAAGCCAGAAGAATCTCATCTCAGTAGAGGTCATCAAACAGTTAGGATTGTCGACAACACCACACCTGCAATCATACAACATCGGGTGGCTTCGCCAAGGATGAGATCTTCGTGTCAGCCAGTAGTGTCGATTGTCATATGGTATCCAGCCCTTCAAGGATGAGGTATTATGTGATGTTTCCCCAATGGATGTCTCTAATGTTCTTTTGGGCCAACCATATATGTGGAAGCGCCAAGGTGTTTATGAGTCTCGACCCCGCAGTGTCATTGTTACTTTGGGGGGTCATCTCTATAGAATACCAGAGTTAGTTTTGATTATTGTTCCACCAAAAAAGTGTCGCAAGGTAGTATCTCATACTACAAAATTAATCTTCTTCACAATCTGTTCAAAAGGGGAACAGAAGGACATTGGAACCACTACAACCTTGCCCCAAGAACCTTCTATGCAACAGAAGCAGGTCGACAAGGTTGCATCAAAGCGCAAAGATTCCTTCTGCACACCGTCATCTCATGTAGCCCAACTTGTTAAAAAACCTCAGCCTCAACAGGTTCGTAACAGACTTCCACAAACTGAGCAGCAGGACGTCTCCAACAAGGCAAGCAACTCACCAAGATGCAAATTCAGCAAACGCTTTTCCCTCTCCCCCGGGAACTCAACGCAAAGGAGACCATTGCTTCCTAAGGAGGGAGTATTGATCCAGGTGGATATTTGTGGCCACCCACCTTTTTCGGCTGGCTCAAAACAACTTTCTGGCATTTTTGGCAATTTACTATTTTTAGCAGTTTTTAACTTCCGAGGCCATTTTGAGTGCCCAAATGAAGGTTTTTCGAGATCAAGGTTCTCAATGAGACCCAAATGCCTGATTGAGCCCCCAAAATTGATCTCCTTGATGATACCTTTCATACGAGCTATCACACGCCTAAAACAAAGATCATATGCAAAAGTTACGACCCCGGGAAGTTGATGTACTCACTTACCCAAATGGGGCCCACATGAATTTTGGCGCTTCATCTCCTAGGGTTAGGTTTTTGGATGACTAGTGTTTTTGGAATTCCTGCTTATTGTAAAAATGCCTTTAGAGCCTCATTGTAATCATCTTCTTACAAATGCGAGTAGCCGTCACATCTCTTCTAAAAGATAAGCTGCCACCATTCTAGCGAGTCTTTCACTCTATATTTTTACAGTCTCTGTACATTTTTTTCATAAATATAAATCATGTATTACTGTATATCTATGTTTATGGTTTCATCTCTGATACATTTCTGTTATATTATTGAATGTCTGCGATATCTATGTTCATTTCTTTATTATATCTTCGCTCTCATTTTGTGCCGAAAATAATCTGGATCAATTGTATCAGAGCAGGCTGCTCTTGATCGTTTTTTTAGTGCATGTCCCCAACGAGGTATGAGTATAGAAAGTTCCATCTCAAGCTTGTCTCTCTTGAAGACAATCTCTCTCACACACCCAAGAAACCCTCAATGGCGGAAGAAAAGAAAAATGATGGAGCAGACGATCCTACCAGTCTGTTGCTTGAGCAAGCTCTCACGCGACAGAGGGACGAAATGATAGAGAATTTTTCCCACATCCTTCAACGCCTACGGATAGAAACAAGCACATCTTCATTAAGCGGCGACTTTGGAGGCACCTAGCCTTCCAAGGTACAAGTTAATTTTGATATTCCTATATTTGAAGGACAGATAGATGCAGAAGCCCTAGACAAATGGTTAAATCTACTAGAAGGTTATTTCTCTATTCACAAATTTTCCGACCAAGAAAAGATCACCTTCGCACTCCTTAAATCTCTCCCCCATGTCAAACATTGGTGGTAAACTTATTGTGAGTAGAGTTCCACAGAGGAGTCTGAAATATATGGGGTCGATCCCACTTGGGATTTTTTTGTGGATGCGGTAAAGGAACAATATTACCCTATTGGCAACTATGAGGATGAGTACATGAGATGGACCACAGTGCAGCAAAAGAGGGGCCAATCAGTTCTGGAGTTCACCAATACCTTTCATGCCTTTCGCACCAAGATGGGTATCAAAGACTTTGAATGACATTTGGTTCTGAAATACCGTGGGGCTCTACACAGATACATCCAAACTGAAATGNAGTTCTGGAGTTCACCAATACCTTTCATTCCTTTCGCACCAAGATGGGTATCAAAGACTTTGAATGACATTTGGTTCTGAAATACCGTGGGGCTCTACACAGATACATCCAAACTGAAATGGATTTTCTGGACATCTCATCACTCGATGTTGCCTATCGATATGTTGTTAAAATGGAGCATAAATTTAAGCACCAGAAAAAATGGGATTTTGGTTCTGCAAATCCGTAACAACCAAAGTATGACAAAGACGTCCCTAACAAACAGTCTCCCGAAAACCAGTCCAAGACACAAGAAAAGAAGGGTC
This sequence comes from Picea mariana, assembly GCA_032191745.1. Classification (NCBI taxonomy): domain Eukaryota; kingdom Viridiplantae; phylum Streptophyta; class Pinopsida; order Pinales; family Pinaceae; genus Picea; species Picea mariana. The sequence goes on along the minus strand of JASDQU010104429.1, from coordinate 74,276 downwards.
ACAGGAAGACAAAGAAGGACACCGGAAAATGGTGCGATTTCCAAAAAATCCCTTGGCACAACACTGATTAATGTCGCTCAAAACAGTCATTGGTGGCCGAGATCAAAGACAAGGAGCTGATCCCCGATTTAGAATCTAATTCTAAAATATATAGGTAAAGGACAGATTATTGATGTAGACCCCACTGCTATTGTCACGACCACAACATTTAAACCAGAAGAACCAATAGATCCTGAAGAGGGGGATCTCCTTTTTCATTCACATATGTGGGTGAAGGGGACCCCGCTACATTTTATTGTTGATAGAGGAAGCAAGAAGAACCTCATCTCAGCAGAGGTCATCAAACAGTTGGGATTGTTGACAACACCACACCCATAGCCATACAACATCGGGTGGTTTCACCAAGGGTGAGATCTTCGTGTCAGCCAGCAGTGTCAATTGTCATATGATATCCATCCCTTCAAGGATGAGGTATTATGTGATTTTTACCCACTGGATGTCTGTGATGTTCTCTTGGGCCAACCATATATGTGGAAGTTCCATGTTGTTTATGAGTCTCGACCCCGTAGTGTCATTGTTACTTTGGGGGGTCATTTCTATAGAATACCAAAGGTATTTCCGACTACTGTTACACCAAAAAAGTGTTGCAAGGTAGTATCTCATACTGCAAAATTAAGCTTCTTCACAATTTGTTCAAAAGGGGAACAGAAGGACATTGGAACCACTACAACATCACCCCAAGCACCTTCTATCCAATAGAATAAGGTCGACAAGTTTGCAACAAAGCACAAATATTCCTTCTTCACATCATCCTATCATGTAGCTTGACTTGTTGAATAGCCTCAGCCTCAACAGGTTCGTGACAGACTTCCACAAACTGAGGAGCGTGACGTCTCCAGCAAGGCAAGTAGCTCACCAAGATGCGGATTCAGAAAACGCTTTTCCCTCTCCCCCGGGAACTAGACACAATGGAGACCAATGCTTCCTAAGGAGGGAGGATTGATTCATCTAGATATTGGTGGCCACCCACCTTTTCCGACTGGCTCAAAACAGCTTTCTGGTAATTCACTATTTTTAGTAGTTTTTAACTTTTGGGGCCATTTTGAGGCCCAAATGAAGATTTTTCAAGATAGAGGTTCTCAATTATAACAAAAGGAATTCTTGAGCCCCTAAAATTAATCTCCTCTATGATACCTTTCCAACGATCTATCACACGCCTAAAACGGAGATCGTATGCAAAAGTTACGACCCCAGAAAGTTGATGTACTCACTTACCCAAACGGGGTCCACACGACTTTTGGCGCTTCATCTCCTAGGGTTAGGTTTTTGGATGACTAGGTTTTTTGGCATTCTTTCTTATTGTAAAAATGCCTTCAGAGCCTCATTGTAATAATCTTCTTGCGAATGTGAGTAGCTGTCACATCTCTTCTCATAGATAAGCTGCCACCATTCTAGCGAGTCTTTCACTCTGTATTTTTACAGTCTTTGTACATTTTTTTCATTAATAGAAATCGTGTATTACTATATATCTGTGTTTATGGTTGCATCTCTGATACATTTCTGTTATATTATTGAATATCTGTGATATCTCTGTTCATTTCCTTATTATATCTCCGCTGTCATTTCGTGTCGAAAATAATCTGGATCAGTGGTATCAGAGCAGGTTGCTCTTGATCGTTTTTTCAGTGCATGTCCCCAACGAGGTCCGAGTATAGAAAGTTTCATCTCGAGCTTGTCTCTCTTGAATACAATCTCTCTCGCACACCCAATAAACCCTCAATGGCAGAAGAAAAGAAAAATGACGGAGCAGACGATCCTACCAGTCTGTTGCTTGAGCAATTTCTCATGTGACAGAGGGACGCAATGATGGAGAATTTTTCCCACATCCTTCAACGCCTGCCGATAGCAACAGGCGCATCTTCATCAAGCAGACACTATGGAGGCACCTTGTCTTTCAAGGTACAAGTTAATTTTGATATTCTTGTATTTGAAGGACAGATAGATGCAGAAGCCCTAGACAAATGGTTAAATCTGCTAGAAGGTCATTTCTCTATTCAAAAATTTTCTAAAAATGAAAAGATCACCTTCGCACTCCTTAAATCTCTCCCCCATGTCAAACATTAGTGGGAAACTTATTAGGAGTAGAGTTCCACGGAGGAGTCTGAAATATATGAGGTYGATCCCACTTGGGATTTTTTTGTGGATGCGGTAAAGGAATAATATTACCCTATTGGCAACTATGAGGATCAGTATTTGAGATGGACAACACTGCAGCAAGAGAGGGGCCAAGCAGTTCCGGAGTTCACCAATACCTTCCATACCTTGCGCACTAAGATGGGTATCAAAGACTCTAAATGACATTTGGTTTTGAGATATCATGGGGCTCTAGATAGATACATCCAAACTGAAATGGATTTTCTGGACATCTCATCACTCGGTGCTGCCTATTGATATGTTGTTAAAATCGAGTAGAAATTTAAGCACCAAAACAAACGGGATTTTGGTTCTACAAATCTGCAACAACCAAAGTATGAAAAAGACGTTCCTAAAAAACAGTCTCCCAAAAACCAATCCAAGACATGGGAACAGAAGCGTCACGGGAAGACAAAGAAGGACACCAGAAAATGGTGCGATTTCCACAAAATCTTTTGGCACAACACCAATGAATGTCACTCAAAACAGTCATTGGTGGTCGAGATCAAATACAAGGAGCCGAACCCCGATTCAGAATCTGATTCTGAAAATACCGGTAAAGGACAGATTCTTGATGCATACCCCACTGCTATTGTCGCGACCGTAGCAATTCAACCAGAAGAACCAATAGATCATGAAGAGGGGGAGCACATTTTTCATTCATAGATGTGTGTGAAGGGGACCCCACTACATTTTATTGTTGATAGTGGAAGCCAGAAGAACCTCATCTCAGCAAAGGTCGTCAAATAGTTGGGATTGTTGCCAACACCACACCCGCAGCCATACAACATTGGGTGGCTTCGCCAAAGATGAGATCTTCATGTCAGCCAGCAATGTCGATTGTCGTATAGTATCCAGCCCTTCAAGGATGAGGTATTATGTGATTTTTCTCCACTGGATGTATGTGATGTTCTCTTGGGCCAACCATATATGTGGAAGTGCCATATTGTTTATGAGTCTCAACCCCGCAATGTCATTGTTAATTTGGGGGGTCATCTCTATAGAATACCAGAGGTAGTTCCGACTATTGTTCAACCAAAAAAGTACCGCAAGGTATTATCTCATACTGCAAAATTCAGCTTCTTCACAATTTGTTCAAAAGGGGAACAGAAGGACATTGGAACCACTACAACCTCGCCCCAAGCACCTTCTATCCAACAGAAGAAGGTCGACAAAGTTGCAACAAAGTGAAAAGATTCCTTCTACACACCATCCTCTCATGTAGCCCGACTTTTTGAACAACCTCAGCCTCAACAGGTTTGTGGCAAACTTCCACAAACTGAGCAGCGCGATGTCTCCAGCAAGGCAAGTAGCTCACCAAGATGTAGATTCAGCAAACACTTTTCCCTCTCCCACGGGAACTCAATGCAATGGAGACCATTTCTTCCTAAGGAGGTAGGATTGATCTAGGTGGATATTGGTGGCCACCCACCTTTTCCAGCTGGCTCAAAAAAGCTTTTTGGCAATTTTGGCAATTTAATATTTTTAGCAGTTTTTAACTTCTGGGGCCATTTTGAGGGCCCAAATGAAGGTTTTTAGAGATTAAGGTTCTCAAATATGATCAAAGGCATGATTTATCCCCCAAAATTAATATCCTCAATGATACCTTTCCAACGAGCTATCATACGCCTAAAACGGAGATCGTATGCAAAAGTTACGACCCTGGGAAGTTGATGTACTCACTTACCAAAATGGGGCCCACATGACTTTTGGCACTTCATCTCCTAGGGTTAGGTTTTTGGATGACTAGGGTTTTTTGCATTCTTTATTATTGTAAAAAGGCCTTCAGAGCCTCATTGTAATCATCTTCTTGCGAATGTGAGTAGCCGTCACATCTCTTCTCAGAGATAAGCTGCCACCATTCTAGCGAGTCTTTCACTCTATATTTTTACAGTCTTTGTACATTTCTTTCATTAATAGAAATCTTGTATTACTATATATATGTGTTTATGGTTGCATCTCTGATACATTTTTGTTATATTATTGAATATCTGTGATATCTCTGTTCATTTATTTATTATATCTCCGCTCTCATTTCGTGCCGAAAATAATCTGGATCAGTGGTATCAGAGCAGGCTGCTCTTGATCGTTTTTTCAGTGCATGTCCTCGATGAGGTCCAAGTATAGCAAGTTGGGTCTCGAGCTTGTCTCTCTTGAATACAATCACTTTTGCACACCCAAGAAACCCTCAATGGCGGTGTTGTTCCAGATTCTGTACTTAAGGCTTTAAAAAGTACAGTGTCTAGGCATCCAAAAGTTAGTAAGATGTAAAAAGGGAGGAGGGTATACCTTCGGGAAAGGAAGCTAGAGTTGATTTCTAGGTTGTTATTGTCTGGCTTCCAACTGTTTCTAGATGTTTATATCTCTTTCAATTGCATCCCATGAATGTTCAAGTTCTACCCGGGTGTTAGTCGTTTTAAGTATGGTATCAAAGAGATTTAAAGCGACGTGGGTTTGATCTGTCAAGCCGGGTTCAATATTGGGTTGTCTTATAATAGGGAAAGTCATAGAGGAACAAAAAAATTTAAAGAAATACAAAAGTTTTTATGCTGTATCAATTTGATTTTATAAAAGAGAACTTTAGAAATCAATATTAAAAGCAAATTTCAAACCAAAGGCCTTTTTCCATAACTGTGCTATATTTGAAATAAATGGTGTATGAATTATGGGAAAAACATTAAGTTGTCTATAGAATAAGGCTCCTTATCGAGAGAGAATCTCACTCTGTAAACAGAAGAAGAAAACATTATTGATCTGACCCAGTATCTCCATGCCACTTTCACCATCGGAACCCAAACAAATCTCACTTAACAAACCAAAAATTTCTTCGCAAGATTTCCTTAGCTTCATAGCTTGTTGTTTGCCTTCGGATATATTTCGCTCCAATTCTTTCAACAAGATATTACCCCTGGTCTGCTCTGCGATGGGAAAACTAGAACTACTACTTGTTTCCCTTCTCGTTGTGGCTATAATAGCCTCCTGGAACACCACCCAAGTTGCTCCAGCTTCCCTTTCTTTAACAGAGAGGTTTTCCAACACCTGATCAATGAGTTGGAAGCTGCTTTGAATTGTTTCTACTTTAACAAGCAAACCCTGTTGCACCGCCGATAACCTTTTTCTGATCTCTATTGCTTGGGATTGAAATATTCCGATATCGATTACCTGGCTTTCGGTGAATTCTAGTTTGGCCGGAAGCTGGTCTATCAATTCTCCCTACTGGCCTATCTGAGTCGGACTCGTCTGAACCTTCAACTGTGTTTGTTCGAGATTGACTTTAAGCCGCTCGATTTCTTTTTGATCTTCTATTCTTGCTTTCTCTAAAGTCGCACTTGCCTTATCTTTAGCAGCAGCTTCTGTTGTAGCTAGTTTAGCCTATAGCGTCTTGATCAAACGATTTTTTCATTTTAGCTGATCTTTTAGGGTCCCGACTGAATATTGGTTCACCGTGGAGAAAGCCCCCAATGTTCCTGCTATTTGCGTCGTGAATTCTTCTTTCTTCATATTTCTCCCATCAGTTAAAATTTTAAATTTCTTAGAGATAGTACCTGCCTCTTGGTAGATTTCTTCTCTCACAACCACTTTCCTCTTCTTATCGAAGAAGAATTCATTCAGAGGTAGCTCTTCTACTGATATAGGTGTCAATTTTTCACCCAAAATCCAACCTGCATCCGGGATCTCCTTTGCAGATTGTAGGGGTAATGGAGGTGATGGGATTGTCGACCTGTTTAGAAGATTTCTCGAGAGTAATGACCGAAGTTGGCTCGCTTGGAGGATCAGAAACCTCGGCTTCCTGTTTCGGTCCCTGAGCTTGCTCTTCTTTATCCTATTGTTCTTCTTGGCCGGGTGCTGAATCTTTGGAGCCTTCGGCCTTTGTTTTCTGCACCTCTATGGTTGTTGGATTTTCACCCCGTAATACTGGAGGAAGGCACCTCCACCTATGCTCTTGGAATCTGACAACATTGGCACTCTCTTCAGGCGACAGGGCTTGTATTTGAGCCAAAACCTCTTCATAAGAAAATATCATGATGAGGTGAATTCTCATGCTCAAATCTTTTAAGGCCATAGCTGGCCAAATGATTACTCACGACCTTGTGTGAATCGTGTTTCTTGAATTCGATGTGAACCAACTTTATATCTTCTAGGGCTATTGCCTTGGCCTTTGCATGCCCGAAGTCTAATAATGAATAGGTGTTTAAATGAATAGGAAAAGGTGGCCATACCTTTTTTGAAAACCCTTTCAATTCTTTACTTATACCGCCAATTATGGTTTTCCTGGTCATCTTACGACAAGCCAACCTGTCGGGTATAAGTAAGGGTAAAGCATGCGGAGGGATGAAAGTGTTGAAAACCCTGATGTATGAAAATTCTTTCTCCACGTACCAATCGGCCACTCTGCTTAAATTTTCCTTGATGCTATCCGATATCCTAGGTGGCGGATTACTGAAGATGGCAACATGCATCGGTATCATTACCCAGTTGAAGATTTCATATACAAAATCCGAAGCCTTGTCCTCCCAAATCTTAGAATGGTATACATGGATTGGATCAGCATCCGATGGAGCCCAGCTCCAATTCATCAAGGGAAAAGGCGTCATGGAACATACTGCGTCCATGAGGTATGCGGACATAAAAAATGAAGCAGCTTTCCCGCTCGCTTTCTGTGTCCGATATTCTGTAATCCGACTGGTCAGACTATCTGATAACATTTTGGCCCAGTCAAAAGAAGAGCCTTCTACTACTGTGTACATCAAAGGCACCCATGGAAGGAAAAAATGTGTGGTGTCTTCCCTCCCATACAATCTACAGGTCATCATCGCTACGTATTTGAACTGTGGTTCCAAAGAAGATATAGAATAAATTCCATTGCTATCTGCCCTAAACTTCGTTGGGTGTGAGACCCAATCCTTGATCAAATCAGATAAAGTTTTCGTGTATTGCTCGCATTCCTTCTGTTTAAAACCCTCTAGAAACTCTGCATT
>JASDQU010104429.1:38785-60962 GCA_032191745.1 Picea mariana | reverse complement strand
AAGTAGCTCACCAAGATGTTGATTCAGCAAACACTTTTCCCTCTCCCTCAGGAACTCAACGCAATGGATACCATTTCTTCCTAAGGAGGGAGGATTGATCCAGGTGGATATTAGTGGCCACCCACCTTTTCTGGCTGGCTCAAAACAGCTTTCTGGCAATTTTGCCAATTTACTATTTTTAGCAGTTTTTAACTTCCAGGACCATTTTGAGGGCCCAAATGAAGGTTTTTCTAGATCGAGGTTCTAAATTATAACCAAAGGCAATATTTATCCCCCAAAATTAATCTCCTCTATGATACCTTTCCAGCGAGCTATCACATGCTTAAAATGGAGATCGTATGCAAAAGTTACGAGCCCTGGAAGTTGATGTACTCACTTACCCAAACGGGCCCCACATAACTTTTGGCGCTTCATCTCCTAGGGTTAGGTTTTTGGATGACTAGGGTTTTTGGCATTCCTGCTTATTGTAAAAATGCCTTCAGAGCCTCATTGTAATCATCTTCTTGTGAATGTGAGTAGCCATCACTTCTCTTCTCAAAGATAAGTTGCCACCATTCTAGCGAGTCTTTCACTTTGTATTTACAGTTCTCTCTACATTTCTTTCATTAATAGAAATCATGTATTAATGTATATCTGTGTTTATGGTTGCATGTCTGATACATTTCTGTTATATTATTGAATATTTGTGATATCTCTATTCATTTCTTTATTATATCTCCGCTCTCATTTCGTGTCGAAAATAATCTGGATCAGTGGTATTAGAGCAGGCTGCTCTTGATCGTTTTTTCAGTGCATGTCGCCGACGAGGTCCGAGTATAGAAAGTTGGGTCTCGAGATTGTATCTATTGAAGACAATCACTCTCACACACCCAAGAAACCCTCAATGGTGAAAGAAAAGAAAAATGATGGAGCAGACGATCCTACCAGTCTGTTGCTTGAGCAAGCTCTCACGCGACAGAGGGATGAAATGATGGAAAAATTTTCCCACATCCTTCAACGTATGTCGATAGCAATAGGTGCATCTTCATCAAGCGGCCACTTTGGAGGCACCTCACCTTTCAAGGTACAAGTTAATTTTGATATTCTTGTATTTGAAAGACAGATAGATGTAGAAGCCCTAGATAAATGGTTAAATCTGCTAGATGGTTATTTCTCTGTTCACAAATTTTTCGACAAAGAAAAGATCTCCTTCGCACTCCTTCACCCACTTTTGTAGATGTCCCTGCTCCTTAGAACTTCATCTCTGAGCATCCATATTTTCAAATATGTCTCCCTTCCTTACTTCATTCCTTCTTCTATCCATGCTATTTGAAGTTCTCATCATGGACTTTCTTCTTGTGTTCCAACACTCATGGGATTTGTGGACAAATCCACTACAGTTGTAGCATCTCATAGTTTTACGGTGAACAACANAAAGAAAAGATCTCCTTCGCACTCCTTCACCCACTTTTGTAGATGTCCCTGCTCCTTAGAACTTCAGCTCTGAGCATCCATATTTTCAAATATGTCTCCCTTCCTTACTTCATTCCTTCTTCTAGCCATGCTATTTGAAGTTCTCATCATGGACTTTCTTCTTGTGTTCCAACACTCATGGGATTTGTGGACAAATCCACTACAGTTGTAGCATCTCATAGTTTTACGGTGAACAACAATATGTCCTACTTGATCACATCTCCAACACCTTGTGGTGTTATATAATCTTCCATTATATCTCCTTTCATAATATCTACATTCAAAAGCTTTATGACCATATCCATTACATGAATAACAATGCCCATGAAAAATACTTTCATACCTTTTCTTTGGTGTCCCAAAGGTAGCTTCTTGATGTCTTCCTTGCTTTGTTCTTTTGAAATCTTCTTTGTCTTGTGTAGATGGTTGTTTTGCAACATTGTCTTCCTTCTTTGATGGACTTACCTCATGTTTCTTTGAGGTGCTTGCTTTAACATGTGTATCTTCTCCTTTGTATCCAAGACCTGATTTATCACATGGTTGTCTTTGACTCTTTAATATCTCATCCAAGATTCTTGAGCTATTCAAGAATTTTTTTGACTTCTCTACCTTCTTTCTAAGGTCAACAAGTTCATCTTCTAGCTTACAACATGACTCTTCCTTTTCATTTATTTGAATCTTCAATAGTTCCTCTATTCTTTTGGCTTCTTCAATTTGGGTCTTAAGATGAATAATGGTTTCAAAACTTTTGCTAATCTCATCATCTATATTCATGTCTTCTTTTCCATTCTTTAGTCTTGTGATCTCTTCTTCCTTTTCTTCTAGTTGATTCTTATTGCTCTCTTTGAGCATTTCCTTTAACATCAAGATGTACCTTTGACTCCTCCTAAGAAACGTTTTAGTGTTATCCGAAAGATAGTTATAGTGTGTATAAAAATGATCATTTCTATATCTATATAAACCCTCTTCAATTTCCTTTTTAAGTTCTAATATATTTTCTTCTATTCTTTCCATGGGATAACTATCATCAAACTTTACACAAATTGTTTCTAGATCATCTTCTTTACTTGAGAAAAATTCAACATCATCCTATTTTGAATCAATGCAATCAAGAGTCTTTGGATATTCTTTACCTTCATTTGAAGTATCTTCAATATATTCCTTCTTTCCAACATCATCATGTGATTCTTTTCCTTTAAAATCATCACATATGCAATCAAGAGTTACATATTCTTTACCTTTGATAATCTTGACGGAGTGGTCTTCAACATCTTCTTTCTTTTTTTGATATGTCTCCTCTAGCTTTAGCCATAGATCCTTAGTGGAAGTGAATAGTCCCATGCTCTATTTGATAGGGCTTGAAATTCCACTAAGAATGGTCTTGAGAGCCAATGCATCATTCTTCTTTCCTTCCTTTTGAGCTGCAAACTTTGACTTGTTCTTCAACGGAACTGGTTGCCTTCCAAATAGTTTCTCCCATTGTCTTCAAATACACTCTCATCTCTATTCTCCAAGTAGAATAGTTTTCCTCATCAAGGATTGTTATTTCATCATCCATTTGTGTGTCTATGGATCTCCTTCAATCTTTTTAAGTCTTGTAGTGAAGGCCTGCTCTGATACCAATTGTTGGACACACCTACCACACTTAGAGGGGGGGGGGTGAATGAGTGTGGGGATCTTTTTTCCCAAAACTTCCCTCTTACACAAAAACTTCTTAGTTAACATTCAACATTTTATCATTACTCATTGTTGTCATTTATAATCAGTTAGATATGAATACATATCAACAACATATATCAGCAACATATCGTCAACAAATCATCTCCAGAAGGAACACAAAGAACACAAGATGTATGTACAATTTTTCTTTTTATTATGGACTTCAATCCGAGGATTTTTCAGCAACAACTAAATAGAGTACAACTCTACAAGAGAACCAGCTCTATATGCAAGACTCAGCTTACATTCTCATCACCAACTGAGATGAGGAAACAATCCTCAATGGATATCAATCTGTCAAAATAAACAAGTGCATCAACCATACACCAACCTGTGTCAAACAACCTGTAATCAATCTGTACCATAAACAAGTGCATCCAACCATGTACCAAGTATATACCTATCATGTGTCAAATAATCATCAAAAATGACTCATCAATATGTACCAAAATCATCAACTATACACCTCATGTATGTGCCAACTCATCAACTGCTTGTCTCAACCATGACTAGTTTTGGATTAGTCAACAACCCCAACTTGAAATAATCATAACTTTGTACCTGTAATGAATAAAGATCTAAAACTGATATACAATGTTCTTCAGTGTTTTTTATGCAATTCATGTAGGTGGCACTACTTGTAACCTCTCATAAAAGGAGTTATAGCAAAAATGGCATACCTTGCTGAATTTTGGCTTATTCTAGAGGGTGACCTTGTAGAGAGTGTATTGCACAAAATATTCATTGAATTGATATGAAACTACTAAAAAACATACTATATACTATACCCTAACCAACACTCACTGAATTTGGATCTGTTATGAAGAAGTTATGACATTTTTACCCAAAACACCTGTTTTTGACTAGTTTCAGGACTAGCCACAAACCCTATTTTCCACGGAGTCTAACTCCCAAAATACAATGACCCACAAGATGAATTTTTTACCACATATACTTGGGTATTTTTTCTGAATGGCCTAGAAATTTCATGGTCTAAATCATTATAGAAAAAAAGTTATAGCGAAAATGGTGAGATGGCCTATAAATAACATACCTTAGAAAGCACCATCAAAACAATTTATCCTTCCTTGCATTTCGGCCTTCTTTTCTTCACCTTTCCTCAGAATTTCGGCTTAGATATCCTTGGTTACCTCAGAAACATATAGATATTCAATATTCTCAAGTTTGATTAAAATGAGAGAGCCTTGCCTCTTATTTATACTCTCCAAGTAGCTTCCTTAAAAACATCTTCTAGGTCACTTTGCCCCACTTTCCTTATTTTAGGGTTAACCCACTTCTAATTTCTCCATTAAATTTATTATTTAAATAATTTATTTTGTATTCACTTTGAATTATAGTACACTCATGTCCAATGACCCATATTTAGAGTACCCCATGGCACTTTCTATTTCACACTAGGCCATACAACTTGGCCTTTTCCTCATTTATTTTTTTCCAAGGGCCCATCTTCTGCACTAGTGGGGTACCAATTCCCTCTTCCTCCTATTCCTTATCACTATCACTTCCTCACAGACCTTTCATAAATTGTTTTTACTAAAGCTCAATGATTTTTCCATCTTTATGAGTCTCCTAAAATGAAAAATTATGCACTTCACTTTATTATTTACCTTTTAAAATCCCTTAGACCATTTTGACTACTTTGACCTTTTGCGGCTTCTAGATGACATGTGAGGGTCCTCCAACTTCGTAAGGCCATAACTCTCAAACCATGAGGAGTTATGTGATGTTCCACATACCACCAGAAATGGCATGACATGTATTATTCATATAGAATAGTATTGTCTAAAAATATATCATAACTCATACCGTTACCCATCAAACAAACTTGGGTCCATTACCCAAACCTGGGGTCTCCAACTTCTCATGGCCATAACTCTCTAACCGTGAGGAGTTATGTGATGTTCTACATACCACTGGAAATGGCATGAAAATAACTATACATCTAGGATAGATAGAGATCAGTGGGTCGTGGTGGATCTAGTTGCTACACCTACAGTAACATCAGCAGATGACTGGAAAATTTTGGATCGGAAGGCGAAGAGCACAATCTGATTGTGTCTCTCAGATTCAATATTATTGAATGTGTCGGGGGAAGCTACAGCCAAGGAGTTATGGGATAAGTTGGGGAAGTTGTATCAATCTAAGTCCCTATATATACTAAAAACTGCTGCAACTACCTGGAAACATTCATGGGTGTCAGGCCTCGTCCTAATCCCAATGAAGGAAGTTATTGAAGATAGGGGTGGCATTTGATACCTCGTATCACCCCATAAATGGAAAGCGTTGCAAAGAGTAGCCATGAAGGTAGACTATCCACCCAAAGCTCCCTCCCGGATGGATTTTCCTGTAAAACGCATAACTGTGCATGTCTCGCAAAGTACATGAGAAGGCCTGCATAGTCTGACAGAGCGGGCATCGACCGGAAAATTTGAATGTAGGGGCCCGATCACACTTCTGGTAGTTGCAGCAGTTTTTAGTATATATAGGTAGTTTTGATATTTTGTTAAGGTCGAATGGTTGAGCTAGGCTCCCTGCTATTGTAATATTTTGATTGAGAACAACTGGTTCTTTGGTTATGTATTTGTTTTTGAGACATCTTGGTTAATCTAAGTCATCTTTCTAACTCCATCTTATTTACCTCTGATACTGAGAGAGTTCATGTTTGATTGATTCACATGGATTGTTGTAACTGTATTATGATAAATGTTTGATTATAGTACTGTTATGATTTCTTTTAGCTTCCTTGAAATTTGAATCCAAGAGGACCTTGTGTTTAAGTTTTTCCTCCTTAGGTTGTTGGTAAATATGATGTTCATAGAGAACCTCTACACCTTTCTCACTAAATCTTCCTCCTACTCACCCTTACTCCAACTTACTGATTGAAGTTGATCCAAGACCTCAATGGTTGGTGCATGCTAGTCCAGATTTCTGAGTTAGAACATTATTTTTCATTGAGTTTTCTCCATTTGACCACCTAAAACTCATTTACATTCACTCGAAAACTGATGGGTACTTGGCTTACCTTCTATGCAATATGAGGGTGACTTCTAGTGCCAACAATTGCAACATGGAGTTTTACCATGGTTCACCCCCCCTGGGGCTATGTCCACAAAGATATTATTTTTATTTCTTCTTCTTCATTAAAATGGCATTGTGTGCATTACATCATAGAATAGTAGAGAGTAGTGAGGTGGACCAACGTCACACCAAGATCCATAGCTTGCAACCTGACCCTTAGTTACATCAACTCCATCTGAGCTTTGCAACTCTCACCAAAACACAAACTCAAAACTCAAAAAGGACTCCAAAAGATACTAAATATATGATAATACTCTCGGATCTAGATACCTCTACCTACCTCATCCATGTTCTATTTATACTACAAAATTGGGTTAAACCCTTACAATATGACTCCAAAAACCCTAACCCTATCATGGCTATGTTTTTCCACTTATGCGTCGAATTTTCACAAATCATGTCGTGCATGTTGCTTTTCCTCAAAACATGGTGCACTCTCCTTCTTGGTCCCATTTTCCTCATTTGTTGCGCTTACTCCCAAAAATTCCTGCTCCAACAGGCCCCAAACACTAACATGTGGCTCATCCTGAGCCACTTAGACTGAATTCACCTGTTGCAGAGCTACCTCTAGTGCCCGAAAATTCATTTCTAACTCTGTCACTCTCTCCTTAGCCTGTGCACTCTTTTCTGCCAGTATATCCACATCCTGCGTTGTCATGTGCTCTTTCATCACTTGCCTTCTTTCTACATGTGTTTGTGTCAGTCTTCCTTTCTCTATTTGCAGTTACTCTATCACTCTTCCAACCTCTTATTGCAATGGCTCCAATTGAGTTTGTCTCACTTTTTTCTCTCCTTGTACTGACTTCAGTTATACTTGCAGGTTCTTCATTTCCTACGCACTCTTCATCCTTTCTAGGATGGCCATTTCTTTTTGCCTTTGTTTTATCTCTTGTACTTTTGTGGTCAATTTTTCCTGTCTTTGATCCAGTTGTTGTATCCTCCCATATTCTTCCAGGCTGGCCCAAATGTTCGCAGTCCTGTCATACAACTCCGCAATTTCTTTTGCTTCCTACGTTATTCTATCTATGTGCGCAGTAGCCTACTACTCTCTCTGTTCCTTCACTTTTGGGGTTTGCTTGGAGTCAGTTTCTATACTAAATCTTCTATATCTTTCTTATATATGTCCATAGTCAATGCAATCTTTTGTATCTTTTCTTTAGATGTGACCTCTCGTTCCTGCATACAGTCTGGTATGTTGTTGTATACTTCTGCAACTTTTTTTTCTAGCTTATCCATGCACTTTTTCTCCTCTTCATTTTCCAATGTTATTTTCTCACATGTTACCTGCAATATCTCCTTAACTTCCATGTCGATCTCTAAGTTGGTGGCATCCACCCGAGCTCTAAATTGAACCTCCTGCATTACACTCACTTATAACCCATGCAACACCTTTGTGAGTATGTGTGCTAGAACCAACTCTAGATGTTCTATGTCCTTCAACTTTGTATGTGATTTGTTCTCATCTACTTCCAACATTTCTTGTGTGATCTGGAATCTGTCATTGCCCTTTACTATCATTTTCACTGTTTTCTTGCTCTTTCTGTGTTGGTGCTTTCTGTGTGTTGATGCCTAAAAAAACGCAACATAAAATTCCTTCCTACAAATGGGTTGCAATGCATTATTACTTATATATATATATATATTAATAATACTAGATAGGTGGGACCCCTTGATAAAAATAATGATAGAAAGTGCTCCTCTTATTGCACTCATAATTACATTACGAGAAATATTCACAGTTTGAGAATAAGAGTGGAAATCCTAACCTATTTCCATGTGCAACTAATGGTTGTTAAGGGTGCCAAGCAATTGGATTTCAAAATGGAGGAAATGTTTATTTTATTAAACATATTAATTCACTTTTTCTACACTTAGATTTTGATATATTGTTCAAATATAAGCCACATCCAACTCATGGTATATTTGCCTACATGGGAAAATGATCATTATGTGAATATAATACTCCACTACCAAAGTATATGGGACATATTATTTCGATGCTAAGTGTTAAATGGGAATTCATATGAGAGGTTGATTCGACATTGAATTTGGAAATGGTATGTTATGTTTTATACATATTGGATATGCGATGGTGATATTCTATGTTTGGAACAAAGTTTTTCTGTGAGTTGGAAGCACTCCATATTTGGCTATGGTTGATGGAATTAAAATAGGGGAACTAACGTGCATTTATTGCACATCGGTCTTACCCTACCTCGAAGCTACCACCTTCACTTTCTCCTCACATTCATTTTGTTACTATGGTTAGTAGCGTCTCAATTGTGCTTGGTCTTTGGCAAAGAAATAGTTGTTCTCTTAAGCTTCCTGGCATTCTTCTCACAGGTATGTTGGCTCTTATCTCTCCATTCATCATGTTTAGCTCTACTCCAGATAAAATTATTATGTTGGCTCTTATATTTTTCTTGCGTAATGTGTTTGTTTTCTAAAGTTTATAATGGATTTGTTGTGGGCATTTTGGCCATGTAATTCACAGTTTGATCTAGGCTTCTTCCTATTAGCATTTAAATGTTTCAAACTGGCAATATTGTTTGTCATTTTATTGTATTTGATATATAGGGTTGTATGTGTCTGGCACAAATGTAGTATTACTAAGATGTGGCGGTTGGAAAATAAATGTGGGTGAAGGTGATTCGGTTTCGCTCATTTTGTATGATTAGTTTTGAGGGTTTTATCAATAAAAAGAAATATACAATCAGGTCTTTTGACTATTGTGTAGCAACCTCACCCTGGAGTATGGCCATTCTTATTATTACTATGGATTGGATGTTATGGGTGGGCTCTGTGTTTTATCTTGCTATCATTTTGATGGAAAAGAGTCAGGTTTTTCTTTTCATGCATCCCACATTTCAAACCCTACGCCTATATATCTTCTCCAAGCCTCATTTCCTCTTATAATATACAAGCAAGTGAATAAAAGAAAAGCCAAATTCTAAATTTTGTTTAATTATTTGACCCAACATTCAGAAAGATTGATATCACCCACAAAATCATGGTTCGTTTGTTATTTATCTATGAGGTGATTTGGCCGACTTTGAACTTAGTAGGAATGTTATGGAAACAATGCCCACCAGGATCACATCAGGTTTCAAACCCAGTTTGTGTGCAATTGTTTTTGGAGGTTGTGATGTAAATGTTGTATAAAAAAAAGATGATAGCTCTATGTTTCTCTTTCTATCATGATGTTTCAAGCATTTTTTATGATTATGACTGAGTTAAATTGTTTTGTAAACAATCTCCTACAGAACGTTATGATAGTTTTTAAAAGGAGAAATGAAATTTGCAAGTTTGATAATCATATAAATTTCCCTTGAGTTTTATATTGTGCAGTTTAAAAATATTATTGCCAGGTTATGGATTCTTTGTGTTGAAGTTTAAAAGAGTGTTATGGCACAAACATAATTTGGTGGAAGTTTTGGAAATGAATGTGCATAGGCAAACAGTGGATATTTAAATAATTTTGTGGATATTGGCAATGTTGATTTTAAGGTTAATAAATGTTATTTCTTGTATCATAACAGTAATCGCTATTATTCTCGTTCATTCTTTCATTTTTCGCTCATTATATTCCTGCCACCTTCCCAATAACATTTAATCCATCCCTTGTTTTGTTATCTTGAATTTCATTTTTAAAGGAAAAGGATTAAAGAGGAATGGATGATGATTTTAGTTGAAAATTGCATTATGGAGATATTGTTTTTGAAAGAAAAAGAGCTCTGCTTTTTGCTTGAACATTATTCATTTGTTGGTTCCTATCCATGCTAACACTTTTCATTCATTATAAAGCCCCTCATATTCCTAATGACCCTATGATTCCCTATTCAATTGCAGTTAATTATTAAATTGGATGCGATGGGTTGTGTTAATGGATGGATTGCATATGCTTCTATTGTGAATTATAGAGCCAACATCTTGATTTTATTTAGGTAAAGTGTTACTGAATGGATTATTAAAAGTTTTCATTTTCTAATTGGAATATTGCTTTAGGATGACCTTCTTTAGTAGGGGCAAAAATGGAAGAGGTACAAACAGAGGTAGAGGAAACAATTGGAAAAGAGGCCATAGAAGGTCGTGATTCTCAATACATTTTTATGTTGATTCGTAAGAACTAAATCGGCTTTTCCAAGCTGGTTTGTTTAATCTATTTGGCCAAGGAATTTTGCAACCTAGGCCTAAGAGGCCTTCTTTCCAGCCACACCAAAATTTCTCTGGTATTTGAGTCCCCCCTCATGTTTCTATGCAGCCATAACCACCTACCAATGATGGTTGGAAAAAGATCGTCCATCAGTCTGTTTCAGACCATAATGGTTGGCCTACAGTATCATTTCCATTTCCTCCTCCACCACCACCATTCAACCCAAATTTCCAAGTTGATTGCATTTTTTCACCATCCCAGTCTTCACATGCAAGAAAAAGGCCCAAAACTACCATTCCCGAAGTAGAGATTGATAAAGGGAAAAAAGTGGCCAATTCCCCTAACTCTTCCGAAAATTCCTCTAAATCAGTGTCATCTCACCTCCACCTCAAGGATAATTTCTCCCATGTCATCAGTGAGATCCATCTTGAAGGTTCCAATCCACCTAATGTTGTTGTTGAAGGCAAGACAATATAAATATCAAAGGAGAGTAGTAGTGAAAAGAGGCAAACCGTCTCTCATAGAAAATATCGTTTTTAATGTTGTTAATGTTATTTTCTTTTGGGGAAAATTTTTATTGGTATGACAAAATGTTTGGACAACAAATACACATTTAGACTTATTTGTTTTGGACAACATGGATATGATTCTATTTTTGGATATAGTCATGTTTTATTTTGATATTAAAATATTTGACTATTAATATGAGGATGGGAGTTACACGTTGGATATTTGAGTTAAATTTTTGGGGT
The DNA here is from genome assembly GCA_032191745.1 of Picea mariana. NCBI lineage: Eukaryota > Viridiplantae > Streptophyta > Pinopsida > Pinales > Pinaceae > Picea > Picea mariana. The sequence goes on along the minus strand of JASDQU010104429.1, from coordinate 49,787 downwards.
ATTATATTTCATGTTTTGATGATTATTAAAGAAAAAAAAAATTGGAGTGACAAGGGGTCCCACCTATTTAGATATTATTTAAATAGACCCTTATTTATATATTATTATTTATTTGTATCAACTAATTAGTAAAGCTAATTAAGCTTAACAAAAGAAAGGTAGTTGAACTAGCATAACTTATTGAGAAAGAATAAAAGCTCAATCAAAAGAAGAGACAAAGGGGGAGAGAGCAGAAGGATAACTTCTAATATAAGGTCTGCTCTGTTCTTGTGAGATACTTATTTTCTTCATTCATTTTGATTTTACTAGAAATCTAAACCATATTGATGACAACGGGGTCTTATTGAAGGCAGCGGGATTCAAAACTGAATCATATCTTTCAACAACTTGTTTCTAAAGGTTACGATCTTTCTTTGGTTGTCTTTGTGTTCTTGTTTGTTTATGGATTATATTTCATGACTGATAAAGAATATTTTGCAGAGTCAAGTGACAACACTTTTATGGCAAGTTGATCTAAATCTTTAGCTTCTATTTTCTTTTGTTTTCAGATTCTTTTTGTATGGTGTCCATCAGAGACTTCTAAATACGACTTTGGTCCCCACCCTCACAGGGGTTTGTAAAGATAATTTTTCTTTGTATCTCAGAATGAAATTAATATAAAAATCAGATTTATGATTTCAGTCTTACATGTGTATCTAAATGATATTTTTCAAATCTTGCTTTTATTCCTATCTCTTATCTATGTACACACTTATATATATATTTATGTTTTCTTTCTTTTTCACATTTGAATATAATATAACAAAATCATCCTTGATCCATCGTACATATTATATGTGGATTAAGTGATTGTTTTGAATTTAAGGCTATAAACTTTGGGTAACATTCCCAACTATCTTGCCTTAGCCTGGCAAGATCTGAAATTCTTGAGTAAGGTTCTTCATACTTTTTCCTCAACAATGTGCTTTGTCTTTCTATTGCATTGTAGTTTGATGTGTTGTACTTAGCTGCAACCTCTGTAGGATGTCATGTACTTATACTAACTTCTCCATAATTTCTTCTATTTATGCCTCTATTGAACGTATTGCATCCTCCCCTCTATCTTGGACTTTGTCTGCGACGAACTCTGCATCATCTTATGTAATAATGAGGACTGGAGGATTCTTGTGATACTTCATTTTCTTCCTTATTTCTCCCTCCCGTGTTCCAGTCCTCTTCTTTGTTTGGGTTGAGGTCTATGCCTCAATTTTATTCGTTTCTACTTCATCATCCTTTACTTCCTGTTGGCAAGAGGTATTTCCATTTACCTTCTCTCCATCCCCTTTTACTTATGCCCTTGCATTGTGTCTCTCTTACTTGTCTTATTTACTATTGTGCTACTTCCTGAGGTTTGATTGTGCTCTACAGCCTTCCTTGTATTTTCTGTTGGACGGCTTCTGCTTGTTCATTTGGTTTTGTCCCTTTCTTCTGTGTTACTGGAACTTTCCATGGCATCGGCTAGTCCTTCACTATACATTCTACTTCTTCACATAATGTGAAGTACCTCATTTCTAACCACTTCTTCTTTGGATCTCTTTTGGCCTTAATCCACATGTGGTTTCTTGAAGCCTTGAAATTAGCAATTCCTTCATTTTCTTAGATTACTTCAATTGGGATTCTCCAAACATTAGTTTTCTTTTGTTGCATATCTTCCACAAACTTTGCAAATACTGTGTTGTTCGCCTATTGGTTCTTAGGGTCTTTTTCCTACCATAAGGTTGTATACTGTGTTGCACAGCATTTCCCGCTTCAATCTAGAAATACTAAGAATTTGGGCTCCTGCTAGTCTACCAAAACTATCGATATCGATAAGCAAGAATAATGGAATTATGTCCCATTATCCTGTGCATCCCTGCAGTCTATCAAAAAATGATTCAATAAGTATGGTACCCATCTTAATACTACACCCTTTTTTCATTGCGCAACTAGTGCTATGACTCTTGTTGGGGCCTCTTCCTTTCTGCACTTCTTCAATAGTTTACAAGCCATCAGCTTTGTGGAAAACTTCATCATAGGATTGTTGATGTCCTTTATTACTATGCCCCTAGTTCCTTTGTTTGTCCCAAACTGTGCTTTAACTTCTTCTGCAATTTCCTTATCCCTTGCTTTATTGTCCAAGTAATCCTCTAGTTTTACATCGCTCGTTGGAAAACTTGTGATCTTTGCTATGAGGTCTACATCTAGATGGACCAGCCTGTTCATCCACAATATACCTCCATGTACCATTGCTAGTAGTTGTTTCACACAGAGGCCCACATTCTTACCGCGCCTGAAATATGGTATGTACAGTAAATTCATAATGCCCAAATTGTATAAACATGTGATCCATTGTGCTGGCTCCAGAATTGGTTTCCCTAAGGGTCCTACCTCCCCCTTATTCTCTAAGTAGATTTCCTGCGCAAATTCAATAAACTTTGTTGCATATTCTACATCATGATCTGCATGTTTTAATTTGGGCACCTTTCCTAGCATGTCTTCAACTGCAACTACGGCATATAGGATATACAGTAATGTCATCTCTATTGAGTTTTGTGTGCTTCGTGCTTTCCTCTTCTATCCCACAGCTGGGTTTCTCCTACAAATTCATCCTCGGCTTCTTCTTATTCTTCCTCTGTCTCTTTCTTGCCTTTGATATCTTCCACCGATACTTCTTCTGCGATGGATTCATGTTTTTGTTTTTCCATTTCCTCCACTTTTGTAGGGTTTTTGGTATTAGAGTTTGCCCTGTCGTTAGGGTTTTTTGATCATCATGCGCTCTTACCCACTTTCACCTATTTTGTGGTTGATCTTTCTTCTTCTATCCTTTTTGGACTAACGGATTCAGTCGCCAACGTTGTAACATCCTCCATCTCAATGAAATTTTCTGGTTCGGCCATTCTTTCCTTCTTCCTTCCTAATTGTCAGGTCACCCTCAATAATTGTCTGGGACTGCCAACCTTAGGGGGTGCCATATTGCTTGCCTTTCACGTGAATGAATGTCTCTCTTTCTCAATCACCCTTTGGTTTCTCTCTTAAGGTCTTTGTTACTAAAAAATAGCTAAGTGTTGGACTTGTTCGATCTTTTCCCCTTTTATAGCTGCTTTTTTGGTTTCTCGGTTATCATTTTCCTTTTTCTCGTATATTTTCAGTTTCCCTATGCGTTGTGTTTTCCTTTCTTCGACGCGGTGTAATTTGTTGTTATGTTATTCTCTGGCGTACTGGTACTTTATTTGCGTAGAATCTTCATTTCTCATCACCCTGTCTTTATGTTTGTTGTGCATTGTCATCTTTAATTATTTTTCATCACTTATTCCTCTAACTACTTATTTTTTGTTTTTTCTTCATTTTTCGATTTTTATCTTCCTTTTTTCTTATTTTAACTCCTATTATTTACAATATGTACAAGTCTACTTGTTGCGTTGCAACTACTGGGGCTAATTGGGTTGATTGTCCCTATAATGTTTCAGTCGACTACCATTCACCAGTCTTTGAATTTCCTTGCCTTATAGATATTCCAGTTGTACATCACCTCCATATGTGACAGACTTCATCTTATATGTGTTGGATTACTCAGAGGGGGGGTGAATCAGTAATAGATCAGTTTAATCCTTTTAAACCATATAATCCAAGTTTTATATCATTGTAGCATTATCATCCAATAACTGCAGAGTAAATATGAAATGAACAAATGAACAATCATACACATACATAGTACACCAGTGTTTTACATGGAAACCCAAAGCAGGAGAAAACCACGGAATGTTTTTTATTATATGTCTTGAAGAACTACATTCATTGGAAGCACCAACTTCCTTTGTTTTCCAGCTGCAACTGGAAGGAGGCTCCAACCCCCTAGTTTCTCAGGCTACAACCTGAGGGAAGCTCCAACTCCCCAATTCTCTGGCTACAACCAGAAGGAGGCTACAGCCCCCTATGTTCTTTGGCTACAACCAATTTTCCTTGCCCCATCCAAACACCCTAATGTATAAGTAGAATGATGGAACCATTGCCACATTATCACTGTGAGATATAATGTTGTAAACTTGTACCAATCAACCTACACCAAACAACATGTACCAATAACCTGAACCATGCATCAACCTGTACCTCAACCTGTAATCAACCTATACCATAAAAAAGTGCATCAACCATGCACAAACCTGTACCAACCAACCTGTAATCAACATGTACCAGAAACAAGTGCATCAACCATGCACCAACTTGTACCTCAACCTGTACCATGAACAAGTGCATCAACCATGCACCAAACCTGTACAAATAACATGTCACAACAACCTATCCAAACAACCTATCACAACAACTTGTCTCATCAATCTTATTAACCAAATCAGATCTACTCACCAAGATCAATCACCAAGACAACTCTCAAGGATGTGCATCCACCAAGCATAACACAACAACTCATAATCATCACCGAGATCAATATGTGATTCTAATAATATACCAATACAAGTATGCTACATGATCCATAAACCATGTGTCAAAAATACTACTAAAAAGTTCCTCCAACCATGTACCAAGTATGTACCAATCATGTATCAACTACTCATCAACTATGACTCATCAAGATGTACCAACATCATCAACTATATACCTCATGTATGTGCCAACTCATCAACTACTTGTCTCAACCATGTACCCAACATGTACCTTAACCAAAATCCCTCATCAATTTCATCATCCAAATATGATTTGTAGCTCTATAATATACCTAGTGTATATGTTCACATACCTGCAAACCTTCCTTAAATTTCACAACAAGAGACTAGCATTTTCATCAAACTTTTCTTTAGTCTCACATGACTAGTTTGGGATTAGTCAACAACCCTAACTTGAAATAATCATAATTGTTGGGCTCCGTATTTATAACATTTTCTTGCTGGTTCTTGAAGATATTGTTTACTCTCCTGAAGTCTTTTGTTAAGCAAATGGCATTCTTTCTGTGCTATTCATATTCTGTTACACGTATATGGGCCTTGGAGCACAACCGCTCAAAACACAAGATAATATCCCAATATGTGATTCAATCATTGGACAAAAGCTTGCTCTGCATTCACTGGAGCTTGGCCCTGAATGGGTGAAGGAAAGGGTTTAAAAACAAATATATAATTTTGGATGCACTGTCACCTCTTGGTGCAAATGTTGTAAAGGGCATACAAGAAGTAATTTATCTCTGGAGCAAAGTTACCAATTGGTGCTTCTGATGATGTTGAAGTTGTTAAATGGTTTGCAAAAAGACATGGGGTTATTGCTATCCTCGGTGGTGCTAGTGGAGGACCAGGGTATGTTTGTGTTTTATTTGGGAATGCTTTCAGCAATATTATTCAAGATGTGCAACTTGTTAAGATCATCATTTACTTCAGTTTCTGGGGTTATTGGGCAATATGCAAAATGCCAAGATAAGTTGACTCTGAACAAACTAAACAGAGTACTCTGCGATTTGAGGAGGAATCTCTACAGCTGGACCTTTCCTTGACAGAATAGTTGGCGCCCTCTACCACTTCATAAATTCGTGCATGTGTAACGCAGGGGGGAAACCGTTTGTTTGAATCATTGAAACAGTTGGCATCAAGCATTTAAATTCGTGCATAACACAAGGAAGAAAATCGTGTCATGATTGACTGTGTAAAATGTGTCTCATCCTCCGGGGATAGTCTTAAAACCGTTTTATAACTTCTTGGGCGCAAAGCCATGCCGTGTGGATTTCCAGAGATCTAGANATTCGTGCATAACACAAGGAAGAAAATCGTGTCATGATTGACTGTGTAAAATGTGTCTCATCCTCCGGGGATAGTCTTAAAACCGTTTTATAACTTCTTGGGCGCAAAGCCATGCCGTGTGGATTGCCAGAGATCTAGAACGTTATGCAAAGAGATGCCATGGATTGCCAGAGATCTGGAACATTTGTAAAGAGATGCCATGCATTGCCAGAGATCTGAAAAACGTCATATGAGAGCTTCTATGCTCGGGAAAAGATGGGAAATGATGTAGAGAAATATGTAAGGGGATCTAAAACGCTGCTATGTTTTGGGAGAAAGGAGATAGACAGAGCATAGACTAGATAGGAGAATAGAACAAGAAATTGAACCTCCAAGCATTTTGTACTGTTCTTATTCTCAATGAAATAGTTAAGAGTTCCATGAATTCGACTGTTGTTGTTTGTAAGTTTGTTGTGGCTTATTTATTTCCCAGTATGTGTTGATTTAGAGAACGGCTTGTTGACAGAGAAGGCAAGCCCCCCTTCGATGGAAATAGAGCTGTGTATATATAGCATTTACAGTAGACTCCAGATTTGATTTTATCTTTCAGCAGTTTTCCCGTTGGTTTAATAGAAGTAGCATTTCATTTCATTGCAACCGAGGGTTTAGCATTATCTTTTCAGCCATTGATTTCACTTCTTCAGTTTTCACATTTAAACTGCTTAACATTCAGGAACTAGTTTGGGTATCTCATGAGATAGAGAAGTTTCCCTTGATTACAGTAGAGGGTTTTGATTACAGTAGAGGGTTTATCTTTTACATGCTTATACAGCACAGTATCGGTTAGTACCGAGTAGTACCGAGTAGTACAGAGCAAAGTAGGGTACAGTAGCTCTTTCCAGCAAGTTTCTTTTAGCAGTTTAGAGATTAGTTTGGCATCCTTTAAACCCCCTCTTCAGCCCTGCATTTCCTGTGTTGGTTCCTCTAAGTCTACCTTCCCGGGTTGACAATTAAATGTTGATTTACATGGTATATCTGCAGCTTGACAATAACTATGTACCTATAATGAATAAAGATCTGAAAATAGTACAAAATGTTTTTTAGTTTGTTTTATGTAATTCCTCCAGGTTTCACTACTTCGAACCTCTCAGAAAAGGAGTTATAACAAAAATGGCATACTTTGTTGAATTCTGGCTTATTCTAGAGAGCGACCTTATAGAGCATGCCCCGCAAGGAATATTTATTGAATCGATCTGAAAATGTTACACAGAATAATACAGACTGTACTATAACCAAAACATCTTTTCTTACTTAATTTGGATCTTTTATGAATAAGTTATGACATTTTTACTCAAAACACCTGTTTTATACTAGTTTCAGGACTATCCACAAACCCTATTTTCTACGGTGTAACTCCAAAAATACAACGACCCACAAGATAGAATTTTTACCACATATACTTGGATATGTTTCCTCGGTGGAATATCAATTTCATGGTCTGAATCATTCTATAAAAAAAATTATTACGAAAATGGTGAGATGACCTGTAAATAACATACCTTAGAAAGCATCATCAAAAGAATTTATCCTCCCTTGAATTTCGGCCTTCTTTTCTTCACCTTCTCTCTGAAATTTGGCTTAGATATCCTTTGGTTACCTCAGTCACCTATATATATTCAATATTCTCATGTGTGATTTAAAATGAGAGAGTCTTGCCTCTTATTTATACTCTCCGGGTAGCTTCCTTAGAAGCATCTTCTAGGTCACTTTGCCCACTTTCGTTATTTTAGGGTTAACCCTCTTCTAATTTCTCCATTAAATTTATTATTTAAATAATTTATTTTGTTTTCACTATGAATTATAGTACACTCATCACTTAACTTTATTATTTACCTTCTAAAATCTCTTAAACCACTTTGACTATTTTGACCTTTTGGGGCTTCTAGATGACATATGAGGGTCCTCCAACTGCGTAAGGCCATAACTCTCAAACTGTGAGGAGTTATGTACATACCAACAGAAATTGCATGACATGTAATATCCGTATATAATAGTCTTACTTGCAAATATATCAAAACTCATACCATTATCCATCAAACAAACTTGGGTCCATTACCCAAACCTGGGTTCTCCAACTTCTCATGGCCATAACTCTCTAACCGTGAGGATTTATGTGACGTTCCACATACCACCAGAAATGGAATGACATGTACTATCCATATAGAATAGTATTACCTTAAAATATTTTAAAACTCATACCATTATACATGAAAAAGCCTTGGGTCCATTACCCAAACCTTTGTGCTACCGGAATTCACTACCAAACTTTCTTCAAGGGTTGAAATCAATCACTAAGGGTTGAAATCAATCTACAATATCACTCTCCAATGGTTGACATCAATGAAAACCAACAATCCATACCAATTATCCATCAACCTAAGTCAATTGTTTGACAATCTCCCCCTTTAGCATTGATGGTAACACCAACATTGCTGGCAACACTTAGTCATGATAAAATTCATGCTTATACTCTTCATAAAATTTTCTATCGCTCCCCCTTTGACATCAATGGAAAAGGGTATCTCCATTTGGGGCTTCTCCCCCTGACTGAACTCTCCTTGGGGCTGCTCCCCCTGTCTATGTGCCTTTGATTTTTCTTTGTGTTTATAAGCCTGTGATTACTCTCTTTCCCTTCATATGAATAATATATCCCCCTTTGAAAAAGGGTATCACTCTAAAGTCATATATCTCATTCTTCCCTTGTGACAATCGCTCCCCTTGGAAACATGCCTCTATTCTCTCTCTCCAAGCATTTACCTTTGCATCTGATAAATCTCTCCCCCTTTGTCCTATTTATGGTGCTTCCTCGTGTACATCTAAGACATATAAGATAAGAATTCAAAAGCATTCATTTTGGGTAGAAATTACTCCTAGTCTCTGGCGAAGATACTCAAGGGCTTCCCGTGGAAGAAGTTTTGTAAATATGTATGCCACTTGTTCTTTGGCCCCACATATTCAACTCTGATGTTATTCTCTACAACTTGTTCTTGTAGAAAGTGATACTTGATTGGAATGTGCTTCGTCTTGGAGTGCGTCACCGGGTTTTTTTTTTTGAGAAATTGATGGCACTTGTATTATCACAATAGATTTGAATGGGCTCATCATGCTCAACATGTATATCTGTCAAAGTTTATTTCATCCATAGAACCTATGTACAACATGATGTTGTTGCAATATACTCTGCCTTGGTTGTAGATAAGGTTATTGATGATTCTTTCTTGCTTAGCCAAGATGCTAAAAACTCACCCAAGTAGAACATTGCTCCACTGGTGCTTCGTCGGTCATCAATGCAACCTACCCAATCTGCATCTGTGTAGGCAATAAGTGATAGATCCTTTCCATTTGGATACCATAATCCAAACTCTTATGTTCCTTTGAGATATCTGGAAATCCTCTTCACTGCTAATACAAGTGATTCCTTTGGTGCTGCTTGAAATCGTGCTACCTGTCCAATTGCCTGCATTACATCTGGTCTGGATGATGTCACATATAGTAAGCTACCAATCATTGACCTGTATTTCCTCTGGTCTATAGACTTTGAATCATCATATTTTCTCAACTTGCAGCTGGTTTTCATAGGAGTGGTAACTGGTTTGCAATATTCCATTCCGAACCTCTTTATCATTTCTATGATATAGTTAGTTTGAGAAATAAAAATTCCTTGGTTTCTTTGACATATCTGAAGACCCAAAAAGAAGGATAGTTCTCCAAGTAATGACCTTTCAAATTCATTCTGCATATCCTTTGCAAATTTCTGGCTTAACCTATCATTAGTACTTCCAAAACAATATCATCAACATAAATTTCAATTAATAAAATATTACCTTGAGTTACCTTGATGTAGAGGTTGTTGTCTGTGCTTCCTTTCCATGGTTCATAGGGAGTTTTTTCATTGTTGTTTCTGAGCATTAACATGTTTTGAATGTGAACTGATGTATGCACTGCATGTGTCCAAAAAATATATGTCAATTTGGAAGCCATTAGCATTGTTCGAGCCATTTCCTGTTTAATTATCATCCATTATGATAATGTTCCTTTATCTCTGAACCACTCTATGAACCAATCTATGAATCCATGCTCTCGTCCACTATCATATATGTTATCACTGAAATTTCGTCCGCACATGGCGACAAGAACTCCACATCATCAAAACAACAATGAAGTCATTCATGGCACTGAATTAATTTCACAGCATTCCAGAAGGGTCAAAAACTATACAAAGTAACCAAAAATTGAAGGGTGCTTTACAATAGTCTGGTGCGAGCGCACATGCGCAGGACAAAAATGTACTATGCGCGCATGCGCGCATGACGTGCGGCTGTCAGCGTAAAAACCCGCGCACCTGCTAAAACGGCACATTTATTGAATCGGTCGGCCTCCCAACCGCTTACGGACCGGCTCCCAATCTGATTTGACTCCCAAATCCGAGCCGAATCCGCAGGGTAGGTGGGTTAATGACCTAAGAAAGCCCTAAAGGGCCCCTTTTCACACTTTGAAGAGGTTACATAATCGCCCGAGGATCTGCTATAAAAAGCTGTGAAGATACATTGTTTTTGCAAGGAATTTCAGGCATTGTTATGCTGCTAAGATTGTTAAGGACTCATTCTTTAACGATAACACATTGGCAACATCGTTGGGAGTTCTTTCACTGCCGTACTCAGTTCTTCTCATTGTAAGGAAAGAAAAATTTGTGAGGGCCTCAAGAGCCTTCCATTGGGGGAAGAAGGAACCACAGTTCTCTTCCTTCATCGTGCTCTGATTTCATCAATTGACCAGCTCAAAACCATTGGTGACATCTGTCTTTTTTTTTTTTTTGGTGTTTGTTGTTTCTTTTCACAGTTTTAATTTGTTTTCAGTTGATCCTAGCTTGTAGTTTTTTCTGTATTCTCTAACCTTTCCTTCCACAGCTGTCATGCCCTGCAAGACCCAACAGGGCATGTAAGCACCCTCGATTTTCTCACCAGGTGACGAATTGGGTGCAAACAGACTGGCGACTATACTGGGGAGTAGGTATCAAATCCTCCCTCATTTGGGTTTATTTTGCTTTTCTTTTGGTTTTATTAACTTGCAGGGACACAAACCGGCCTCTGCCGACCTGCTAACCAGTCAATTCATAGGAGAATTGAGAGAAATCCATCCGGAGTTTCTTTCTCAGTAACTTGTCACAAACGCGCGGGTATTCCACCCCACAGACGCGCATCTTG
>JASDQU010104429.1:0-33098 GCA_032191745.1 Picea mariana | reverse complement strand
TGTACATTTCTTTATTATATTTCTGCTCTCATTTCGTGCTAAAAATAATCTAGATCATCCACAGCTGGATCTGTATGCTTGTATTGGTTTTCCACTAGTTGTAAGGATGCTTGTAGAGCCTCACCCTAACTTTGGAATTTATATTGTCTCAAAGGATACTTCAAGTGTGGCAACAAAGAGTTAACAAATGTTCTGTATATGATGTGTATCAGTAATAGTGTACTTTAACTTACCTTTTAGCCTCTTGAATTTATGGTCCACTTCTCAAACTAATTCTCCTGGTTTTTGCTTGATCTCTGTCATTTCTTTCATAAACTGGTCTTTTGAGCTTGGTTTCTGAAATTCATTTATTAACTATCTCTTCACATATGCTACAGTCGTAGGTGTTTTCGTTGGATTATTTGTTGATATACCCATGTACCAATCTATTGCACAGTCTCTGAATGTGATTACCAAATGTGCAACCTTTGTATCCTCATTTGTAATATGCTTTGCTACCCATATCTTCTCACAAATGAAAAAAAAAAAATTTGGGTCATCTAACCCGTCCCCTCGGAACTATGGTAACCTGATAGTTGGATATTGTCCTGTCATTGTGAAATTTGTTGAACTACCACCTCTGCGCAGTGTAGATACTTGACTGCTACTAGCTGAACTTACACTTCTACTATTGGACCCACATCCTATAAAAAAAAATCTACCACTAATCACTTGTTGGTTAACTTCTTTTTCTTCTTCAGTTGTCTTAGTCACACATGGGGTTGTGGGTTCCACTCTAATTCAGATCTGGAATGGAGAGCCTTCTTCTGTGCTGGACCCATGACCTCTATTTTTCCTCTAATATGTGGCACGCAAGATATCCTCAATCTTCCCTGCGGTGCAGACATCCTCTACCTCTCCCTCATCGTTGTCCAAGCCCTTGCATTCCACTACAACCCTCTTCTTGATATTCATCTTATACTGGTAGGGTCGTCTGCTACGCGTCACACCTGCACTCCTTATGACTTTCCTGGTTTGTTCATCATCCATCATGATGGGGTCCATTGCCTCCTTCTTCTAGCTACTCTCCAAAGCCTTCTCCACTTCACAGATCTTCCTTAGTTCTTCCCCCAACTCCCCCATGCATGCAAAGTAATATATTTGTCTGATTCCATGGTCATCACACCTTTATCATGTAATAAGATATTGATTGACGTGTAAAGAGACATAATGACACAGACCTATCGGCCCTCGGGACCGACATCCTCTCACAGGATTGTTCTATATTCCCTTCAAGCCGAATTGGCTCTTTCGGATTCTCTGCCGGAATCCCCTTTCTATTCGATCCACAGGTTCTTTCTCACAGTTCGTGATCTCGCAAGTTCACGAGTTGTGACCTCCAACTCTTCCTCTGCGATCCTGTGATAACTAAGATCGTGAAATGGGTATAGCTCTCCCTTTGTCAGTTCCCTCCTTGCGCGACCTCCGGCTAGGCTAAGCACTAGCACCTTTCGCCTCTTGCGCCTTCGCGAGTTCAAGGTCCAACCTTGACACCTTTCTTTCCCGAACTCCCGAGAGGTGAGATTTGACCCTTCTCCTCTTGTTCTCACTACTCGCGAATTCGCGAGTCGAAGGCTCAAACCTTCATTCCCTTTTCTCCCGAGTCCCCGAGAGGTGAGAGGTCAACGGGGTGTTGACTCCTCTGAATGTGTGACATGTGTCTGTCGGTCCACTTCCCGAGCACACTGTGTAGTTCTACCACGTGTCTCTTAGATGCAACCTCGGCACTTCACGGCTTCACTTCTCATGACTTCGAGCACCCAAATTTTAGGCTCTCACCCAGTGAACCTCTGAGTTCCCGAGATCCTCTGATCTCTGACACCTGTCCTCCTCCAATGGACGGCTTAGATTACTTCGCGACTTCGCTTCTCCCTACTTCAGGACTTTTGGGATGAAAGTATCGACCTTTTATCCTCCGATATGTGAAACGGTGAAATTCTGACACGTCTTCTTCGTGGGTCCCATGATGGAACTTCCCGCCTTTTTGGAGTTCTCGGACTTCATGACTTCGCAAATTCGAATGCTAAGCCTTCCGCTCCTCAACTCACAAAACCCCAAAATGGTCAATGAGACTCTGACCTCTCGGTGAGTATGACACCTATCCACTCCCAGATGGACAGCTCTGATCCACTCGCCACTTCGCTACTCGCCTTTCGCGAGCGATCCAATGGCCCTGATTTCTTCTGAGCTTACACTTGAGGAAAGCTTGTCATAACGTACCTGCTTCTTTGCAAGATCTGATGGCTCTTGCGACTTCGCGAATTCTTCTCAAAGAATTCTGACCGTCCATTTCTTCCTGGACAATTCCTGCGAATTTAACCAAATATTTCTCCACGGAACTTACCCGCCTGCAATACAAACTTGCTACGCCTCCTTTCAACACCTCAAGGCACCAACCTTCTATGATTTTCTTCGAAAACTACAAATACCCTATCCTTCCTGAGATTTCTCCAACTCTGAGTCTTAAAGAAGACTCCCACACGCACTCCTTGCGGCGAATCCTTCAATTGCTTCAAAGAATTTAAGTCCTTCGACTCTGTGCACTCCCTGCAGTAGTAGTCCTTCAACAATTTCTCAGGTTTACAAACTCTAAGACTTTACTCGGTCTGTGTACATTTTGCATGGCTCCTGTGCTTAACTTGCACTTCTACGAGAATGAGCACCATGTTATCTCTTCTGATCTTACAGAGATTGATACTCTGAACCCGTCAACGCACACCTTGCGGATGACTTCACTGCACTCCTTGCAGGAAAACTCTTGCTCAGACAGAGAAACAATTGAAACTCATTCCTTACTCTCCCTCTCTTCAAATTTCAGACATTAATTATGAAATCAAACATTCACGCATCAGAGCAAATGTATAACAGAGAGTGAACAATCATGAGCATAACATTCAATCATGCATACACAAAAAGTATTTGAACACCGTGATTCTGGATCAAACTTCATATATTAATCACAAAATTTCTGTACATGTGTTCTTCTACACAGTTTTTTTCTTCTGCTCTCCTATGCTCTCTATCTCATAATGCTACTTATTGTTACAATAATACAAGTGAGGGTGTCTATATCCCGTTTCCCTCTTCGCTCCTAAAACTGTCAAATCTAGGAATTCAATTCTACCTACTTGCATTCATTAACTTAAATTCTTCTTAGCCATTCATACAAGAGTGGGACACTCAAGGTCTGATCACAAATCAAGAAGTATGCCTCTCCTTAACTATTACATTTATGTTTGGCGCATCCATATTCAAAAGTTTTTTTAAACAATTCATCATGTGCCCAAAATGCATTGGTGTGTGCCCCATTCTCGCTTGACGTTGGCGATGCTCCTGCATCATACTCCTTCACTTGAAAATTTTCATGGGCTCCTGCCCATGAGCTCTTGCAAGGTCTGTCCATGCTTTTGAATCTTTGCTTCATTCTCCCAACTGGTATCTTCAACTGGATGTCCCTTCCACTTGACCAAGTATTCAAAGTATTCTTTTCTTCTGGTCCTCTTGCTAACCCTTTTGTCCAGTATGATTTCCATCTGTGGCTTCTCTGCAACTGGAATCTGTTTAGTCCACTGAACCTCTGGTTGTTCATCACTTGTTCCTGCTTCCTCATCTTTGTATGGGTACAAATCTGAGACATTGAATATTGGAGAAATTTTGATCCCATCGGGTAATTCAATTTCATAAGCATTTGCCCCAAATTTCTTCAAGACCTTACATGGTCTGATCTTCTTCATCTTCAGTTTGTTATATGTCCCCTTCGAAAACCTTTCCTTTCTCAGATGTGCCAGAATCAAATCACCAACCTCAAATTGAAGTTGTCTCCTGTGTTGATTTGCTCTACGCTTATACTCTTGGATTGAGGTTTGCAATTGCTCCTTCACCTGGCTGTGAAGTTCCTTCATCACTTTTGCAAAATCTTCTACACTAGCACTCCTAGTTGCATTCTGTTCTGAATCTCTCAATTCAGAAACTCCTCTTGGCTACATCCCATAAACAATTTGGAATGGACTATGCCCTGTGCTTTTGTTGATTGAATCATTGTAAGCAAATTCCTCCTGTGGCAGAATATTATCCCACTGACTGTGGTGTTCTATCACCAAGCTCCTTAGCAAGTCTCCCAAACTTCTGTTCACAACTTATATCTGTCCATCTGTCTGAGGATGATAAGCAGAACTGAACGACAAGTTCATTCCTAGCTTTTTCCATAAGGTCCTCCAGAAGTGTCCCATGAACTTGGTGTCTCGATCTGAAACTATGCTCCTTGGTAAGCCGTGAAGTCGAATGACCTCTTTGAAAAACAGATTCGCAATGTGAGTTGTGTCACTGGTTTTCTGACACGATATGAAGTGTGCCATCTTAGAAAATCTGTCTACCACTACAAAGATCGAGTCAAACCCTCTTTGTGTTCTCGTCAGCCCCAATATGAAGTCCATGTTGACTGCCCATGGCCTGTCAGGTATGGGTAATGGTTGATAAAAGCCTGCATTCTGCCTCTTCCCTTTTGAATGCTGACAAATTATGCATCTGTCCACGAATATTTTGACGTATGCTCTCATTCCTGGCCAATAATATGACTCATTTAACTTTGAGAACGTCTTTTCATGACCAAAATGTCAGGCCAATCCTTCACTATGTTCCTCCTTCAATAGATTCTCCCTCATGGAGCACTTTGGAATACAAAGTTGATTACCCTTAAATAGTAATCCTTCCTGGATCATGTATTCTATCCATTGACCTCTGTCCCTGAGAATTGGATTCTCAGCTACTTCATACACCTCCTTAAAATCTAGATCATCTCTGTACATGTCCCTGAGATCATCAAAGCCCAGTGTTTTGACTCTGAACTCCTGCAAGAGCAAACATTTCCTGCTCAAAGCATCAGCAACTTTGTTAGCAGTTCCAGAAATATGCTTAGTTACAAAAGTAAAATTTTGCATGTACTCAACCCATTTAACATGTCTTTGATTCAACTTCTCCTGTTGAGTCACAAATTGAAAAGCATGATTGTCATTGTATAAGACAAAATCCTTAGGGATTAAGTAATGTCTTCATTTCTTCAATGCCTGGATAATAGCATAGAACTCCTTGTCATACGTGGATTATTTCACTTTCGCTTCATTCAATTTCCTGTTGAAGCATGCTATTGGCCTGTCTTCTTGGCTCAAGACTACCCCTATTGCAAATCCACTTGCATCACATTTTACCTTAAATGTCTTTTTGAAATCCGGCAACACCAAAATTGGTTGTTCCGTGATTTTCTTCTTCAACAAATTGAAGCTTTTCTCATCCTCTTTTATCCAATGAAAAGACTTGTGTCTCTTCTTCACTGTGTCCATCATCGGTGCACTAATTCCACTGAAATTCCTGATGAAATTTCGATAGAAACTAGCCAATCTGTGAAAACTTTGAACTTCAAAGATATTCTTTGGTGATGGCCAATTCTTAATTACCTCCACTTTATCTAGATCCATCCTCAATTTATCTGTAGAAATAACAAAACCCAAATAAATGAGCTCTGTCTTCATGAATGAGGATTTCTTCATATTTATCAGCAGCTTCTCTCGTTGTAGCCTCTTCATCACTGTAGCCAAATGTTTCAGATGCTCTACCTCTATTTTACTGAAAATCAGTATGTCATCAAGATACACAATGACAAATTTTCCAATGAAATCCTTCAGGACTTCGTTCATCAACCTCATGAAAGTACTAGGCATGTTTGTTAAGCCAAATGGCATAACAAGCCATTCATACAACCCTTYGTTAGTCTTGAAGGTTGTCTTCCATTCATCACCTTCTCTCATACGAATCTGGTGATATCCACTTTTCAAATCAATCTTCGAAAAAAAATTGGCTCCACTCAAGCAATCCATCAAATCATCCATCCTTGGCAATGGAAATCTGAACCTGATGGCTATCTTGTTGATTTCCCTCAAGTCAGTACACATCCTCCAGCCTCCATCTTCCTTCGGATTGAGCACTTTCGAAACAACACATGGACTCAAGCTTTCTCTAACCAACCCCTTGTCCATTAAATCCTGGACCTATCTTTTGACTTCTTCATTCTCCTGCAGCGTTAATCTATACGTTGCTTTGTTTGGTAAACTATCTCTAGGTATGAGATCAATATGATGACTCACACTTCTGATCGATGGCAACGAATGAGGTAGTTCGTCCACTACTATGTCAGCAAACTCTTCCAACAATTTCTAAACCTCTTACGGTAAATCATCTACCCTTGTATTGGTTAAAACAACTCTAGGCTTCCTGAACACAATGAATTGTGGTTCCTCCTTCTTCTTAACCTCTGTAATAAGTTCCTTCCCACTCATGATAAGTACAGTGTTTCTTACTTCAGGTTTCACCTCTTTGTCTTTGATTGGAAGAAACATGTGAGTTCTCCCATTCTTCTCTAGGGTGTATGTGTTCTTCCTCCCATCATGAATCACATTTTTGTCGTATTGCCATGGTCTACCCAGCAATAGATGACAAACATCCATGGGAATAACAACACATAGTATTTCATCTTTATACCCTCCTATTTTAAATTCA
The DNA here is from genome assembly GCA_032191745.1 of Picea mariana. Classification (NCBI taxonomy): domain Eukaryota; kingdom Viridiplantae; phylum Streptophyta; class Pinopsida; order Pinales; family Pinaceae; genus Picea; species Picea mariana. The sequence goes on along the minus strand of JASDQU010104429.1, from coordinate 26,510 downwards.
ACTAAACATTGTTTCGTGACATTTACCTGATGTCCTTTTTTTAGCCATAAAACTCTGTATGGGCTTGGATGTTCAATAGTCTCCAGCTCCATCTTTTCTACCATCTCTGTAGAAACGAGATTATCTGTCCTACCACTGTCCACAATGACCTTGCATACCCTATCCTTGGTTTTGCAAGTAGTCCGGAAAAGACTGTTCCTTTGCACTGGATTCTCCACCTCCTTCTCTGGCGTCAAAAGAACTTTTTGCATCATTAGCGATCTTCCACCTTTAGCATCTTCTGCCTCAACATTTTGCCTCTGTGCTTTGGCAATGTGAGTTTCACCACCTTCTTTATTTTTGTCTAGACATTCATAAGACTTGTGTCCATTCTTTCCACATGTGAATCATTTTACCACTCCACCTCTTCCTCTTCCTCTACCTCTGGTACGAGGAAAAATGTTTCCATCAGCATACTGACCTCTCTGTTCGGTCTGCTGCCCTCTCTGTGAACTTCCACCTCTCTCAATTTGAGTCTGAAGTTTCTTCCAGTCTTCCTTGGGTTTCTGATTTCTATCCTGGGCAACTGATTTGCCTTTGGCTTGACTTCTGCCTCGACCTATTTGACCTTGCTTTCAGATCAGCTTCTCTTCATCTTTTAGAGCCATTTGATAAGCATCTTCCACCATTCTGATGGTCATCATGCTCATCTCATTCAGAATGTCGTATCGTAGATCATTCATATATCTAGCAACCTTTTCATCATCACTTTCGCGATGACCTACCGTGATGTTCAACCTATAGAATTCTTCAATGTACTCCTTTACTGTCATCAGTTTCTGTCTCAAATTTTGCATTCTCCGAAACAGATTAATCTGGTAATCCCTGGGAATGAATTTCGCCTTCATCTTCGCGATCATCCTATCCCAACTCTTGATCTTCTTCTTGCCCTTGCAGTGTCTGTCAGCTTGTAGCTCATCCCACCACAATGTTGCATGTCCTTTCAACCTTGTGACAACATGTTTGACCTTTTTGTCCTCCTCAACATCTTCATAGTCAAAATATGTGTCCAGAGCTCTAATCCAGTCTAGAATCTCTTCAGCATCCAGATTTCCTTCATATACTAGAATGTCCATTTTTTCCTTAGCACCCATTCTTGCAACAGCCCTAATCAGACGTTCGTTTGCTGCATCTTCTGCTGTGACCTCTTCTCCTTCATGTTCGACCTCATTTTCACTTTCGAAATCACTAAGATCCTCAGCACCGGCTGTGCACCTCTGTGTTGTCTCCATGTCCTTAAGTCTAGCGCGTAGGTCACGCATCTCTCTCTCCATGGCTGGATCATGCATCTACCTACCCCTTCTTCTCGGCATCTCCCTATCCTCTGGCGGATCGGGTGTTTGTCTATCTCTTCTTCTCAGCAGCATGGTGAATCTTCCTTTTCCCTGCTACAGAAAGAAAAAAAAATATTTTTATGCTCTGATACCACAACTGACACAGACCTATCAGCCCTCGAGACTGATATCCGCTCACAGGATCGTTTTATATGCCCTTCGAGCCGGATTGGCTCTTTCAGATTCTCTGCTGGAATCCCCTTTCTAATCGATCCACAGGTTCTTTCTCATGGTTCGTGATCTCACAAGTTTGCGAGTCATGACCTCCAACTCTTCCTCTACGATCCCACGATAACCGAGATCGCGAAATGGGTATAGCTCTCCCTTTGTCAGCGCCCTCCTTGCGCGACCGTCGTCTAGGCTAAGCACTAGCACCTTTCGCCTCTCACGCCTTCGCGAGTTCAAAGGTCCAACCTTGACACCTTTCTTTTCTGAACTCCCGAGAGGTAATATTTGACCCTTCTCCTCTCATTCTCGTTACTCGCGACTTCGTGAGTCGAAGGCTTGAACCTTCATTCTCTTTTCTCCTGAGTCCCCGAGAGGCGAGAGGTCAATGGGGTGTTGACTCCTCTGAATGTGTGACGTGTGTCTGTCGGTCCACTTCTCAGGCCCACCATGTAGTTCTGCCACGTGTCTCTTAGGTGCAACCTCGGCCCTTCGTGGTTTCACTTCTCGCGACTTCGAGCACCCAAATTTTGGGCTCTCACCCGACGAACCTCCGATTTCGCGATATCCTCTGATCTCTAACACCTATTCTCCTCTGATGGATGGCTTAGATTACTTCGTGACTTCGCTTCTCACTGCTTCAAGACTTTCGAGATGAAAGTCTCGACCTTTTATCCTCCGATATGCAAAACGGCGAAATTCTGACACGTCTTCTTCGTGGGTCCCACGATGGAACTTCCCACCTTTTTGGAGTTCTCGGACTTCATGAATCTGAATGCTAAGCCTTCTGCTCCTCAACTCACGAAACTCCAAAATGTTCAATGAGACTCTGACCTCTCGGTGAGTATGACACCTGTCCACTCCCATATGGATGGCTCTGATCCACTCACCACTTCACTACTCGCCTTTCGCAAGCGATCCAACGGCCCTGATTTCTTCTGATCTTATGCTTGAGGAAAGCTCACCGTAACATACCTACTTCTCTACAAGATCTGATGGCTCTTGTGACTTCATGAATTCTTCTCAAAGAATTTCGACCGTCCGTTTCTTCCTGGACAATTCCTGTGAATTTAACCAAATATTTCTCCGCGGAACTTACCCGCCTACAACACAAACTTGCTACGCCTCCTTTCAACGCCTCAAGGAACCAACCTTCTATGATTTTCTTCGACAAATGTGAAGACCCTATCCTTCCTGAGCTTTCTCCAACTTCGAGTCTTAAAGAAGACTCCCACACGCACTCCTTGCGGCGAATCCTTCAATTACTTCAAAGAATTGAAGTCCTTCGACTCTGCGTACTCCCTGTAGTAGTAGTCCTTCAACAATTTCTCAAGTTTACAAACTCTAAGACTTTACTCGGCCTGCACACATTTTGCACGGCTCTTGTGCTTAACTTGCACTTCTGCGAGAATGAGAACCACATTATCTCTTCTGAGCTTACAGAGATTGATACTCTGAACCCATCAACGCACACCTTGCAGACGATTTCGCTGCACTCCTTGCAGGAAAAATCTTTCTCAGACAGAGAAACAATTGAAACTCATTCCTTACTCTCCCTCTCTTCAGATTTCAAACATTAATTATGAAATCAAACATTCATGCATCAGAGCGAATGAATAACAGAGAGTAAACAATCATGACCATAACATTCAATCATGCATACACAAAAAGTATTTGAACACCATGATTTTGGATCAAACTTCATATATTAATCACAGAATTTCTGTACATGGGTTCTTCTACACAGTTTTTTGCTTCTGCTCTCCTATGCTCTCTATCTCATAATGCTACTTATTGTTACAATAATACAACTGAGGGTGTTTATATCCCGTTTCCCTCTTCGCTCCTAAAACTGTCAAATCTAGGAATTCAATTCTACCTACTTGCATTCATTAACTTAAATGCTTCTTAGTCCTTCAGACGAGAGCGAGACGCTCAAGGTCTGATTACAAATCAAGAAGTACGCCTCTCCTTAACTATTACATTTACGTTTGGCGCATCCATCTTCAAAAGTTTTTTTAAACAATTCATCATGTGCCCAAAATGCGTTGGTGTGTGCCCCACACTCGCTTGACATTGGCGATGCTCCTGCATCACATAATGTTCCTCATGTTGTTCCTGATATTAATTCTAAGTCTCAAAGAATAATGTCAGGCATCAAAGGTTTTAAATGAAATGTTTTTATGAGTGATTTTTCTACCTTCAGTTTTCTGAGAAATAATATTTAAATGAAATTAATAATAAGACGGTACAGAGGTTGTATCTCGTTATCTGAGTCGTAATTATAATGTCAAATGATGTAGAAAATATTTACAAAATTGTTAAAACAAAGTCAGGTACCAATTATGGATAAGTCTCACCTTGTTTGCAGTAGAAGAAAAGTAGAAGATGCACCCTTGAAAAGGAGATAAAGATGCAGTAATTCACAGAGATCACAGGTCTTGTTTTACTCATAGTAATAACAGAGGAAAATTTGTTACTGAATGAACTGCTGATAAAATATGATCACAGTATATGTAGTACTAAATTTCAATCAATCACTCTTCAAGAATTACAAAAATAAATTCAGAGAAATGGAAACACAGAAGAAACACATAACTCAAATTGAACAAAACTTGGAATCTTTGTCTACACTTGTATTAATACTCAAAAGAGTTTCTCTTTTACATTCAGCAAGAAGCAGCCTCGAATAGATCTGAAATCTATATATTTATACAAAAATTGTCTCAATTGAAACTTGTTGGGCTTCCTACAATAGAATACCATCTGAATGAAATAACAGCATGCAGATATTGTTGAGTTTTGATTTGATGTGTTGGTGCTTCATCTGTCTCTTCATTTTCATGTTGATGCACTCATTTTTCATTGTTCTTTGAACTGGGTACACATGTTCACTAAGGCCACGACAATCATTGGCTTACTATCTTCACCATCTAATTATGTTTTCATCTATCCCTTCGAATGCGTTTACTGGGATAAAGAATTACAATTGAAGATATAGGGGTGGTAATCAGACAGGTAGCTCAGTGTTGGCTCATTATGGGATGGCTAACAGTTACGGGGAAGAGTAACCATTCACAAATTGGATGATGTGGGGAAAAGTGTCCAATAAGGAGGTGGGATGAGTGGATGTGAGGGTGTAGGTGGTAGGGATAGACGAGGTAAGTGACGTATAGTGGGTGTGACAGGATGGAGGGTGAAAGGTAGAGTGGGTGGAGGACAGGTGTTGAGTCTTTTTATACTTTTCTATTTTGCGGGGCATGAGGAAGTGGTTTTGAGGTAACCTACCTTTCGCCCCGCAATGCACCTAGTGATGCCACGTACCCCTGAGAGAAAACTACGGTTTAAATTGCAAGACAGCCCTTCGAAATTAAACCCCATGTAACTTCACCCCCCTCAATCATTCTCGGCCACTAATCTCCACGGTCCATTAAAACACAACCTTCGATCTTGCAAAGTGAGATAAGTGCCCAAAGGTTAAGCCAAGGTCACAGATTTCGGTCACATGTAGAGAAGACAGAGTGAACTTCGTGCAATTCTTTCACGTCGATCCAAGAAGAGGACACATGTCAAACAATCCCTGTATTCGGCGATCTCGTACTTCGAGAGGAAGCCACCAGTGTTGAGTAAAGAACTCCCGAAGGCCCCGAGTCCCAGAGTTCATCTGAATCATTAATCGAAGTGGATGTGTGGCATTGTATCTCTCACTTTGGAGGATAACCACTTCGAAAGAAAGACGGATGCATGAAGCGAGAACTCACGAAGGCCCGAAGCACGGAGTTCATCTGGACCATTGATCGAAGTGGACAGGTGTCGGTATATCTGACACTCCACAAGTTTTTTTATGTTATGCATCTCGGAGCACCCGAAGCTCGGATTTCTGAACTAAATCTCAACTGTCCAAATCAAAAGGACACACGATGCTAGTTCTCTCACTTCGGGGACTTATCACTCTGAAAGGTTTGTACTGTGAAGCATCTCAGAACGCCCGAAGCTCGGAGTTCCGAAGTAAATCTCATTCATCCAAATTAGAAGGACACATGGTGCCAGATATCTCACTTCAGGGACTTAGCACTTTGGGGGTTTGTGTTGTACATATTCTTGCTCCCATTTCTAACTATTTAGCCCTTCCCTACCATATTTGGTCCCTTTCTTAGTTTATCAGGCTTCCAAATTGGTTTAGCGTTATGCTATATTCTGAAATCTAGTCCATAGAGCTTCCTTGCAACTTTATGTGGTGCCATAATCTTTAAGGAAATAAGATTAGCCTACTTGTAACAAGAGAAGTCTATAAGCTTTTCACTGAATGAAAAAATGTTAATTGTAAAGGGTAAAATGATTTTTAAATTCAAAGAGATTTATAAAATCTATCGGTATTTGTATAGATCTGTTTTCAAAGAGATTATTAAAAAGAATGATGGAATTTATCACCTGGAAAATCACAATAATTATTCAAATCGTTAATCTTTAGCCAATCATAAACATCATTAACAATTCGACGGTTCAGGGTTCAGAGGTTTTGAATGTAAGAGGGCAAAAATCTATATTTCAAAAGCTCAAAATTATATGTGTTCCAACACCTCCATCTAGGTCACTTCAAGAAATCATGCTCTGCAACAGTATATGACTTCATTGTATCTACTGCAAACTTAGTGATAAATCCTGCAGTAATGTTGTCTAACCAGAAATCCACTACGCACGTGAATTTATTATTAACCCTTTCCAACCGCGCGATACTTTCAGCAGTCCACACTACTGGCCTAATACGATTAGTCTGATGGGTATCTTTCAACCTCAATATCTAGTGCTGTAATAACTATGGAAAATAACAAAAATATGCTTCATGTAAATCAGTGAACACATACTTTTGATGCTTAAAATCGCAACGATGAATACTACTCGCAAATGATTGATAATCTCTACTATTTATTTATAATAATAATAATTAACTAGTAGGTGGGACCCCCTTGTAGACTAGTGGTGCTATGATGGATGTGTTATGCCTATATTTTTGTTTGTTGTTATAATGATGCCGACACAGTCTTCTACAGTTGATGATGAAAGCCATGATTTTATTCATCATGGTAACATAAGATGGTTGGTTGAATCTGTTATTGCTAGATGGTTTTTTGCAACTCATGGCAGTACTATGGATAAAAGGATCATTTTTTATAGGTGTTATCTTTATGCATTAAACATTGATTAATTATTTTATATATGATCTTATGCAAAAGGATAATGTGATGATGTGGGAGCTTAAACAAAAGGAAAAGATATTATATACAAACCTTAAGGTATATATGATTGATAAAAATGAAGGGTGATGGACCTAGCTGCTAGACTTGTGCGCTTGATTAAAGGATTATTTGTGAGGCATATATGGTAACATTATAAAATATGGTTGTTAAATGTTTTGACATGACTTAGGGTGGCACACTATGCAATGGATATAGCATTGGATATAGCGATGAATATTTGTTTGATTTAATGGTTGATGTTATGGTGTATGGGTTGTCTTGTACGTTGAATTGAATAGGGTTGGGGGAGGAAGCGACATGCATTTACTGCACGTCACTAAAACAACCCTCGACCCCGTCGCCCTTGCCATAGTTGCATTTGGTTTTTTCGGCTCTAGTGGTTGTGGAGGCTCCGCGATTTATAGTTTTGAAAGAAAAATACAGTCCAACTCTTTTTCTCATGAAAACTTTTCCAAGTATGGTTCCTTTACTTTCCATCCATGATGGTCCCTCTATGTTATGAATTGATTTTTTGGCTCATAATTGCATGAGGCCTGTGTTTTTCTTAAGTTTTGACTGTGTATCAGTGTTGTGCTTATGGTTTCTTTTGTGAATACTCTGGACTATTGGCGTTTTAAAGAAAAGGAATGGATTTTATTGTTGTGTGTATCCGTGCATTGGTTTATTGATTTAAAACATGTCGGTCAACTTGGGGTCTTACTCTGGTTCTCTGTGGAAAATTATGATAATGGTGTAACAAGCTCTGAGTTTTTATTGTGTGGGTTTTACGGCCACTAGTTTTGGCATTAGGCGTTGTCACTCCTTTTTGCCTCGGTCGTTGTTATGTTCATTCCTCTAAATTGAAATGAAAACTATTAAGAGTTGCACATTTCTTACTTTTTTTGGACCGACCCCGAGCAATCATTTTTCATGGCATTACCCTCACTATGACCATGCTGGAATCATTGCATAGTCGAGTTTGTATCGCCTAGAACTTTGAATGGAAGCTTATATATGTGTTGGGTTGGCCACGGGTTGTGCTCGGGCATTCTTTCCACAATGTTTATAGGAAATCGCATCTCTCATTATCCATTGGAGGTGGCTGGCTGTTGTGTTTGGTTACCCTCACTGTCAAGATTTCGAGTTAAAATTTATGTGTCAGTGGTGAATTTGGAAAGGGCATAAGCTCTTTGTTTCTTCAAATATTATTCCTTGATTATTTGTTTTTACTTCTCTGTGACAACTTGTTTTAAAAAATAGGGCACGAGCTCTCTGTGTTTTCAAAGACTCTTATTTGATTGAGCCATCTCTTGTATCTCTCTGCAATGAAGTTTTTAAAAGAACATGAAATGTTTGTGTCTCAAAGATAATCTCCTGCGGTCAAGCTATTTAATCTTACCTCCATTGTTGTGTTAATCCCTAACACGATCTTGGTCCCAAAAAGGTTTAAAAGCCACCTGTGTGTGATTGTTCCATCGGGCACGTCTTGGTTCTTTTCTCCTTAGGCACTATTTGACTTTGTCTTTTGTTGGGCATTTTCTTTTGAAGGAAATATGTACATGTTTAATGTACACGAATCTCAGGCTCAGAGTTACATGTTTTTGGTTAAATGATATTGTCGAATCAAGACTTGTGTTGATTATATGAATGAGCACCTGTGTGTGATTGAATCGGGCCCCGATTCAATCACACACAGGTGCTCATTCCTATAATCAACAATTTATAATTATGAGTTTTAATATAAATAGATTATGGTAATCAGTGTTGGAAAGTTGACAGTTGGAGGTTAACACTGGGCCTGTTCTTATTTGATTTTAATAAATAAATAGTTGGATGTGGATGGCTGGAATCACTGTGTATATTTTGATTTTGTTTTAAAAGGAAAAGGGTTTAGCATTGGAATATAACAGACTATGGCTCGAAGGGTTATAATTATGGAATTGGCAATGATGTTATTATGATGTTGCATAGGTATTGTATAGATACGAAGGCTTATATAATTGAAGTATTCTGGGCATATGAATTGTATTTTATTTGAAGTCAGTAAGCATTATGTTTGTAAATAAGGGACAGTTAAATGATTTTGTTTTTAAAGTGGATGCTTATTGGATTATGGTCTGAATAGAGTTATGGTTGTTGTTTGATTTAATTTATTTTTTATGAACAATATATGTAGTATTCCCTCTCATACTATCACTTTTTCACTCATTATAGTCACCTCGTGATCCCAATTTCATTTTTACACGCCCTGTTCTATAAAATCAATTAAACACTTTGTTTGGCAGTGGCAAAAGATATGACACATAAATAGGTTGAAGCGGATATAATTTGGTATTGATTGCACAGTTGGTTATTTAATGAATTGTTGAGAAGTACTCATGTTCTTACTCCCTGTCATGCTACCACTTTTTCACTCATTACAATCCCTCCAGATATCCCATGAACCATATTTCACCCCCTGCTCACTTGGCAATTATTAAATAATTTATTATGGATTGAATTGCATGGGTCTTATGTCAATTCTAAGCCAAACTTTGTTTCATATAAACAAAATGTCATGTATGGTCTGTTAAGGGCTATTTTCTAATGAATTGTTGCATACAAGATGAACTTCTTCGGTATAGACAGTCATGGCAGAAACAATAGGGGAAGAGGTAACTTGAACAAAGCGCCTAGAAGGCCTAGATTCTCAATTCATTTTGATGTTGATCCCTAGGAGTTCAACCAGTTGTTTCAATATGGGTTCTTCAATTGGATTGGGCAAGGGATAGTTCAGCCTAGACTAGAGATGCCTCCCTTCCAGCCTCAAAATATACCTGGTATTCTTGTGCCTCCTTAGGTATCCATGCAATCAGAAGTTCCTGAAAATGATGGATGGCAGGAGATTGTCAATCTGGCAGTCTCCCACCATCATGGCTGGCCCAACTTGTCATTGTCTCCTCCTCCTCCACCTGTAAATCCTAATGCTCAAATTTCCCTTGTGCATTCACTTGTCCAGTCATCTCATGAGAGAAAACATCTTAAAGCTGATGTTCCTCATGTACAAGACAAAGGTAAATTTGTTGCCTCCTCCTCATCTCCTTCAAATGACTCATCCAAATTAGTGTCCTCCAGTATGCATCTGAAGGACGATTGCTCCCATGTTATTAGTGATATTAAGCCTCAAGGTTTGAATCAAACTAAGGATAATTTTGGGAAGTCCAAAGGGGACAGTAGTGACAGAAGAAGGATTTCCTCTCAAAGTGGAAAATATGGATTTTAATTTATGGGTTATGATTGAGTGGTTGAAAACAATGATCTGCAGAAAGTTTTAGATAGAAAGCTATTTTGGGGGGATAATGTGGTTATTACATGTATTAGATATGATTTGAATTATTTCTAATATTTAATATTCAAATTTTGGAAATATTTATGGGAGCTACAAGGAGACATGTGTTTAAATGGTGATCTAATTGTGTTTATTTTTGTAAAGAATAAAAAAGGGAGTCACAAGGGGTCCCACCTACTTAGTTATTATTAAATAAAGACCCTTAACTATTATTATTATTATTATTATTATTATTATTATTATTATTATTATTATTATTATTATTATTACTTCCCTAAACTAAAGGAAGTGTTTGAACTACTTCAACTGATTTGGAATGCATAAAAGTCAAATGAGGAGGAAGAACAAGGGGAGAATAGAAGGAGAAAGCAATACTAAGGTTATCTCTTTTGTTTTCATGAGATAGTTGAGTTTTTATTCATTCTTGAGTTCATTAAAGGCCTAATTCTCTTTTTGACAACAGGGTCCTATTATAGATAGCAAGGTTCAAAGCTGAACCATATCATTCAGATGCTTGTTTCAAAGGTATTGATATATCTTTGATAGTCTGTGTATACTTGTCTGTTTATGTAATGAGTTTCATAGCTGATAAAGGATATTGTGTAGAGTCAGATTGGCAGCAGTCTATGGCAAGCTGATCCAAATTTTAAAGTTCATTTTTTACTTCTTGTCAGAGTCATTTTGTATGGTTTTCATCAGGGATATCTAAATTAGAGTTTGGTCCATGCCCTCACAGGGATTTTGTAAAGAGAAAGATACTTTGATTTCTTGGAATGAAATAAAGTGATTTCTATTATGTCTCATTTGTGTGAATCTCTGACTGACTTGGTTAATTTTTCTTTTGATCTCCACATTTACTTTCTATAATCTGTATATTTTCAGAAAATTATATAAAAATTTCATATTTTGCAACAATCTTTTCATTTAAAAAATCATCCTAAGCCTTTGTAGTTAATACTTGTGGATTGGGAAATACTTTTTGAGGCTATAAAACATAGGGTGATAATCTTGACTATCTTGTCTTAGCCAGGAAGGATTCAAAAATGCTTGAGTAAGATAAATTATATATTTTACTCAACATTTATTTGGCGACCATACTGGGGAGATCTTCCTTATCTCTCTAGTTGATTGTATGCTTGATTATCATTGAATATATTTATATTTATGCTTTTGATTCTTTGACTATTTTTTTTCATTCATGAAGGTACTTGTTACAAGGCAGCCCAATATTTAGCCCAGTTTTAAAGACGAGACTAGCATTGCTTTAACCTTATTCAATACCATCTTAGAAATCACTAATACCCAAGCTGATCTTGAACGCTCGTGGGCAGTGATTGAGCAAGACATAAGTGTCCGAGAACACTGGGAATCTAGGAAAAGATAGCCTAGGAATCATCCATGGATTTTGTTTTCCTAAAGTTTTGATCTTCTTTTCATGTCCTTAAACCCTCGCATCTCTAGGAGAAGAAGAGGTTTATCACCTGAGATCAACCCTATTGTTGAAATAGGAAGAAGAAACATTGTTTTGTCAACTCAACAAGGTACTCTAAGGAGATTTTTTTATGATTCAGTCAATTCCTCTTTCTCTCCCTTACCTATCATTCACAAGATGGCATCTAGCGACAACTTTGGTGGCACTGGAGGTGCTTCTTCATATCAACCTTCAGCCTCGTTAATGATTGGTATCTTGTATAGCCATCAAGTCACTATCCTATCTACCACCAATCCCACTAAGGTCATAAATAAGTATGGTCTCTTTCAATTCGAAGAAGATGTTATTGCTACTCAATGGCATGTTTCCTCTCTTCTAAACCTAGCACTTGCTACTCATCCACTTCCAAAAATTAAGGATCATCTCCCTAGGTTTTCAGGAAATAACATAGTCACTACGAATGAACACTTGGTGACATTTTCTAATGCCTATCACAACATAGGAGCCAATGAAAATGGCACTTGTATGCGCTTATTTGTCAATTCCCTTGAAGGGAAAGCAGTGGTAGATTTCTTTGATCTTCCTCCCAAGATTATTTCCACTTGGGAGGAGTTAGTTTATTGGTTAAAATCTACTTATGGGTAGTCTAAGAGCCCAGTCGAACAATTACGGTAGTAAAATAACATTGTGTATAAAGACTATCAAGTCTTTCAACTTATGTTTCACCAAGTTATATAACCAAATTCCTGAACTTATTCTCCCTCAGAACTAAGCCACTTTTATGCATTACTATAATGCTCTACCTTCCCCCTACTGTCATAGTCTTGAAGAATAATCCATTAATAACCTTGGTTCCACTCTGCATACTTGTCTAGATTATGAAGAACAACTTGAAAGAACAAGTCTTCCCAAGGGAGACTCAGTTAAACAAATGTACATGTTTACCCTCTTACAGCTTGTACAAGACATGAATAACCGAATGATAGCATATGAGCGAAAGGGAAATGTCCCTTCACTTACCCCTAGGGCCTCATCTTCTTCTTCACCACCCTTTAGGAATCCTAATGAAAACAACTTTTATCCTAAAGCCATCATGCCTCACAGTTGGTGTAACTTTTGTGAGGAACACCATGAGGAAAGTACGTGTGAGGTAAAGAAGAGCACCAGATAAAAAATCTTTGGTAAAAGGCCTGAAACTACTATTTTTGTCCTAGATTTCGCAGAACTAGAGGATGTCATAATCATAAACACTAGGAATAAATCCTATTCTTCGAAAGGAAAATATGATCCCCCTTGTACTTCTTCTAGCCCAAGATCATCTTCACTGGCTGCTACTGTACAGGTTACTAAAACTCTTGTCAGTCATGGAACTCCCTCCCCTCTTCCCTCTTCCAAATACAACATTCTCAATCAATTGGCTAATATTAAAGCCAGTGTTACTCTTTTGAACATGGTTGTCATCCCTAAGCAACAAAAGCATCTAAAAATTTTCATGGAAGGAAAAGATTCCATCATAGCCATTCTATATGAAGAGGTAGATGAAGAGGACTCAATTGTAAATAAAGTAGGTGTACATAATTTTAAACAGCCTGTTAAAAAAAAACCATTTTTCATTTATGTAAACATTATGGACAAAATAGCCCATTGTTTTCTGATTGACAGCAGTTCGGGCCCAAGCATAATGCCGAAAATTATTATGGAAGAGCTAGGCTTGTCTTGTACAAATGAAAATGACAGAAGCATGCTCTCTTATAATAGTTTACAACAATCGACCATAGGTGAGATCAAGGATGTGACCTTGGTTTTGTGCGTGCATCCTAGAATAAGGACAACCCTTAATATTCAGGTAATTGACATGCCAGTGAGTAACTATTCAATCATCTTAGGAAGAGACTGGCAAGCCTTGATAGGTGGATACATCTCACTCGATGGGACACACTTATTTGTTCCTCAGAATGGGAAGAACATCATAGTCCTAAGGGAGGGAAAAATTTCACCTTATATAGAAATCATCCCACAACCTAATGTAAATTATATCGAGGAGGATCTAGGAGTGTATTCCATCTTTGCAGATGAGGACAACACTACCTTGGAACAAATCGACCTACCAGATGGGATGTGGCATATGCACTTTGATGTTTCATGCTCCAATGAAAAAAATGGAGCTGGCATTATCTTGTACTCTCTTGTGGGTAAAAATCACAACTTTTCCTATAGGTTAGAGTTTGCTTGCACAAACAACGTCACTGAATTTAAAGCATTACTGCTAGGCATTGAAAATGCCTATAATTTAGGTTGTGGTCACCTTACAGTTTTTGGGGATTCTGAACTTGTTGTAAACCTTGTACATAAGATATATTCTCCTAGCAACAAGTTAATGAAATGCTACACCCAAACTGTTTGGGAGATTATCTTGAACTTGCTATCATTCAACATCATTCATGTTAAAAGGGAATTGAACTCAGTGGCTGACAAGTTAGCTATTTTTGCAACCTCTCCTACTTAGCAACTTCTACCACAAGGACTTGATTGCACCCTTCAATCTTTGTATATTCCTCATATTCCTGACAATGTAGAGTCATGGCAGCTCTTCCCTAGTGATGAGAACATCTATGCTTTCATACAAAATGAACCTTATAATCCCAAGGAGATTATATTCATGGAAGACAACAAAATTATGAAGGGCTTGACTCCTCTAGAAAGTTCATTTTCATCGAGTGATGTAGGAAACAAAGAAAAAAATAAAGAAGAGGAGTCGAAAAGGAAAGTGGGTGAAACCATTTCCTTGAACATTGGGACACCCAATTGTTCAAAGAATGTTAATATAGGTGCCCAATGTTCTGATAAAGAAAAATTGAAGTTCATTGAGTTACTTCATGAATTTCAAGATGTTTTTGCTTGGTATCAAGAGGATATTCGTGGTTTTTATCCTTCTCTTATATAGCATGTTATGCCTATCAAGGAGGGCATAAAACCGGTTAGGCAAAAACAAAGACCCATTAACCCTACACTGGAAGCAACTATTCAGAAGGAGTTGGAAAAACTCTTGAAAGCTGGGATAATTTTCCCTGTTAAATATTCTAAGTGGGTTTCCAATTTGGTTCTCATTCGGAAAACGACTGGTCAGATCATATTTTGCGTTAATTTTCGCACATTGAATAGAGCTAGCATAAAATACTATTTTCCTCTCCCTAATATGAAAATGATTTTGTAGCAAGTTGCAAGGTCACAGATGATGTCCTTACTTAACAGTTTTTCTGGTTACAATCATATCAAGGTAAAAAGGACAAATAAATATAAAACCACTTTTATTACACGTTGGGGCACTTTCACTTATGAATGTATGCCTCTTGGCTTATCGAATGTAGGTGCCACTTTCCAACGAGCTATGCAAATATATTTTGACGATTTGATCGGAAAAATTATTCAGATTTATCTTGATGACTTAACTCTATATTCAAAAAACCGATCAGATCATTTTGGTCATCTTAGAAAGGTTCTCATGCGATGCAGAAAATTTGGCATTTCTTTAAATCCTTCTAAGTCTATCTTTGGTGTTATTTTTGACAATAAAAATTGCAACAAGGATTTTGCCTGCAATGTATTGCTTAAGCCTATTATTATAAACTAACGATGTATATAATACTAGTAGGTGGGACCCCCTTGTAGATTGGAGGATCAGATCTGATTCTTATTCGATTTTTATGCTATTGTTCCACACTGCTTACAGATTTGAGCATGATTGATTTTCAAATGTTGGTTCTATTCGCAACAAATGGGTGATGAATAATTCATGCTATGTGTGGGTTTATTTACTCTAAATTCTCAATTCCATGTTACGAGAGCTTATGAGAATTGTTCTTTCTATGCTAATTGTGCCATGATATATTACATATTACACATGCACAAAACATATGTTAGTCATGGAAAAGGATAAAAGAAATATGGAAAAAATCTAAGAAAGAAATTAAACTATTCTATTATGCTACTATGCTACACTACATGCATTAAAACTAAAGGTTTGTTGTTAGTCCTAGCTAACAGGGTTAGTGGCTATACGATTTATTGAGTTATATGGAAACACATGTGATATGCGTTATGGTATGGTTGGAAATGGTTAATGTGATATGGGGTGGTGCATTTGGCAAAGTGATGGATGTTAGTTTTGATGCATAGATTAATTGGATGGATTAATGGAGGGTTGGCTAGCATGTACTAAGGAATTGAATGAGTGAAGGATGGAGGTGACATGCATTTACTGCACGTCACTCCATACCTCTCAAACTGGTCGTCACCTTATCTTGGCTATTGTTCAATTTTGTTTCGTTGTGGTTATGCTCTGACTTTCAGGCGAGGGAAGAACTACTCAACTAAGCTCGTGTTTTTAAAGCTTCTTGGTTACAGGTATGTCTTTTTCACCATCCATGAACCCGCTCTGGTTATGAAATAGATATTGGCTCGATGATGTATGGATCTGTGCTTTTCTCGATACTAGCAACTGTGTAAACTTGTGATGTTCTCTGGAATGGATTGTTTGTGTGGTTTTCATTGCAATAATGGTTGAAGTCACAGTTTCATTGATTATTCTGAGTGCAAGAAGCCATGAAGGCTCTCTATCATCCTTATTGTTTTGCTTGGAGGGTTTCATATGGTCCAAACTTGTTGGTCATCTCCACACAGTTATTGTAAAATTGTCCAGTCGTATTTGGTTGCGGCGATTGATTTTGGAATCACCATGGGTCATTGCTATTGTTTTCGCTCGGTCTTGGGTTCTTGTATGATTGTGGGTGGCTATCAAGATGCTTGCTTTAGGGTTGGTTGTTATTTAGTGGCTCTGTTTTTATATAATCATTATGTGGGTTGATTGGAAAAACCTCGAGGGTTATTCCCTATGTGTTCTCAGTGTTATTATAACAAGCCTTCACTCCTCTATTCATAGTCATGCCTATCTCATTAACTGTCACCCTGTCTGTGAAGTCATTGGTGATATGGCCTATGTGTCCACCGTATGGTCTCAGAAGTTTCTCACCCATTGTTGATGGTTGACTCCAGTATCCCTGTGTTGGTCCTGTTATCCCCACTTTTTTGGGATAACTAGGAGATCATGTCTCGATGCCCACAGGTCCTAGACATGGAGTACCGAGAGTAGGATTGACCTGAGCATGGCTCTGGTGGGCCCACCTTTTCTTCTTCCATCGTCCTTATCTTGTCAGCAGCGGTAGCATCCATCACCATCAACTTGGTCCTATATCAGAAAGAGTTCTTGCTCCATGAGGTAATTGGTCCAGGTATCATGGTATTTGTCACCTTTTATCATTAAAACCTTTAAATATATGCATCTGATTCCTTTATTTCTAACAACTGCTTGGATCTTACATTTTCCCACTTGACCATGTTTGGGGGGATTGACAGGGTGTCCTAGCAAGCCTTTGTCCATAGGTTTTGGTTTTCCACTTGGGGGGACTTCTAAAAGGCCATTGTCCACTCCCATCATAGCACCACTATTTCATCTTATTTCCCACTCATTTGTCTCACTCCCCTTGTTTGAGCATCAGGTTGACCTATTTTCAGGATTGCACCTTATCTCATGGGAAGAAGGGGCTAAAGGCCCAGAAGGTAAAAGTAAGTCGGTAAAAGATAAAATCCTAAGAATAAAACCTTGAGATGCTTTGCCCAGGGATCCCCAAGAAAGAAATAAAAGGCTTCTTAGCAAGAAACAAGAGGGACCTAGAAAAATAATAAAACAAGACCTAGTCAGAGGATAGGGAGTCTCATCATGAGCCAGCCTACTAGGTCCATGGGTACCTAGCAGTATGACATTGCCACCAGTTGGTTACCACGCCAAGGCAGTGACCCTTGGTTGCATGGCCAAGGGAAAAGGGGTCTCATCACAAGCCAACCTTCTCATTTCTGTGAAAGTACTTGTGGGTAATGTTGTCAGCTCTGGTCACCATGCCAAGGCAGTGTCCCCTGATTAGCTCTTGAACAAAAAGAAAAGGAAAAGCAATAAAAGAATAAAAAAGAATAAATGCAAGAATGGGCTTGGAAAGAATGCATCCATGACTTGTATAGCTTGCCTTCTACAAAGGCACCCACAGGTAACACTTTTCATCCTTGGCCCTCATTGCACCCACATGCTTGGACTTCCCCTGACCACATCACCTACTCACATGGTTTTGATGAGGTTTCTCCCAGGAACTCTCCTTTTCCAATGGGCACTAACCCAATAGGACTTTTTGTCTTTTCTCCTAGATTTGTATAGAAGGCTTTTGTAACATGTTTGATCTATTGACAGATGTATTAGGGATTTTATGCATATGTTTGATAATATTTATGATGAGATGTGATTGACATTGCTATGATCCCTATGACTGATGAGCCCATAGAGGGCATATCCTTTGATGTGCAGTACCATGCTCAATGGACAAGTGCCATTTGGACTGGTACACATGGGGAGATGATAAGTTTGGACCTCCATGGGGCTGAAGAGCCCACCAGATGGATGTTGAGACCCCATCAGGGGGTAGATATAGGACACATATGGATCAGGGGCTTTGCACCAAAGAAGAAGAGAACGTTCCACCAGAGGCACCCTGGCACAACTTTATCTAGGGGGATGACCCTTTCTTAGTGGAATGTTGGCCTTTGGAGGCCTAGGACATCACCACCTTGACCATGACGTCACCCAGCATCATGGAAATTTGGGGCAGGCAAACTAGGCAGCAATGCCACGTGTGGCAGGTTGGAGAAGCCCAGGGAGGGCTAACGTTTTGCTCCAGGACGCCCCATCTACCCTAAAAAGGGTTAACGTTTCCCTTGGAGGGGATTTTACTCTCCTTTTAGCTTGATTTAGGGTTTTAACTTGACAATTTAATGTAAAACAGTATGATTTGATATTTTGGCCTTGTTGGCCTTTTTACCTTACCTAAAATGTAAAATTAGGTCAAGGTTTTGTATAAATGGGAGATTTTCACTCTCATTTTATCATCACTCATTCACTTCCTAAGGAGGTGTGAAATTTGCGCCCTATCTTGGGTATTTTGTTGATTTAGTGAGGCGCACTTGTGGAAGGAAGACATTTCTTGCCATTTATGGTGTTTCTCTTGAAGGAAGGTGTTACAACTAGGGTTTGCATGATTATTTCTTGATGAATTGTAAGTATTTTTCTGCAAAACTTCTTGACTGAATGGTTGTAGTTTTATTTTCTTACATGTATCTATAATTTGCTGAATCAAAACCCTAGGTGACAAGCACACAAGTAGATCCTTGTCTCAAGTCCCCTAAAAGAGAAAATTTTCAGCCATTGAAGAAGGAAAGAGCCTAGCCTTTTCTACACTCTTCTCCTTTTCTTCCCTTATTGCTAGTCATGCTTTCTAGAGGTCAAGAAGGAGGAGACGTACCAAGCCTAGGTTATCTACACCTAGGGTCGTTTTTCTTCTAGGTTTGATGATAGAGCCTTGTTGTAGCAACAATCTCCCTCATTACACTCTCTTGTCTTGATTTTATTCTTTATGCTAGCCGTTTTTGCCAAGTCAACCTAAGGAAGGAGGAGAGAGCACGAGGCCTTGCTTTAGCAACACCAGAGTGAGCCTCTCTCCCCTAGGGTTTTGATTCTGAGGCCCTGCCATAGCAGCACTTCAGAAATCTTCCCTCTAGTCCTTAGTCGTCCTCCTTCAAACCTTGCGTCCTCTACTAAATTAACTCCATTCTACCCTAAGGCACTGATCTAGAAGTCCTCCAACGTTGAAGTGAAATTGGTCAAACAACTCTCAAACCCTTTGAAATATTAAACCCTAACTACACTAACCCTAGCTCTAGATAACCCTACTAACCCTAGTTGATGATGTCATCATTGGTTATTACATCTTTATTGCAACAATGTTTTGACTTTTGAGCAATTGAATGGTGATTTAGGCATAAGCTAATTGAAGTGTTGGTTTATTACATTGAATGCCACATCATTTTAATAATTATTGATGAAGTGATATGATTTTTTATTGCTATTGATAAACATTGACTCCGTCAATATTTATATTCAAATTACTTATAAGTTCATCAGATATTTCTTGATTGATATGAAGTACTAACCAAAGCCTACATATATCAGTTTATTGTTGCCTTGTTCTCGAGAAGGGATTCTACTTGGTTATTGCTTCCAGTTATCTTTAGTGGCTATAAAGCCGGACTATCTGCTTGGTGGTGATATGTGAAAGGGGGGGAACTTATCTTTATTCTATTAACCTTTTCCCTTTCAAAGCCCCAAGTCATCGGGGACGTCTCCCCTGGGCCTTACCTCCCTAAAAAGAAATAACCTCCCCATCGTGGTGACATTGGGTGGGATAGGTTCATGTCACGCCGGTTTGGTCTTCCATCTCATAGCCTTTATTCTAGCTACAAACTGTGTGATAACAGGTCCACAGAGCTAACCCTTGATTACTCAAATCCCATTTGGATTATTCAAAGCCCGATTTTTATAAATGGAGCGAATTATATCATGTCGATGTATAGTTGGTTGCTATGAGTTGGTGGGGTATCATCGACACTGTTTGATTGTTGACTTGTCTTTGTTGATAACATTGACAGTGGTCTTGGTTATTGGTATTTAGTCACTGCATTGTTTATTATAATAGTTGAATCGATAGCTCAGCTTGGTTAATTGGTTGATTTGAGAAATGGGATTGGGCACACAGTCGTTGTCTCTTATATTGAAATAATTGATTGTTAACCCAAACATTAGTTTATAGTTGATTAAGTCACAGTGAGGCTTCAGTATGTGTGGGTTTCCTACAACATATTTAAGTTGAATTGATGGTTGTTGTTACTGTGTGTTTTAATTTCCAATCAGGAGTATTGTGATCCGGATTATTTTCGGCACGAAATGAGATTGAAGATATAATAAAGAAATGCACAGAGATATCGCATATATTCAATAATATAACATAAATATATCAGAGATGCAACCATAAACACAGAGATATAGTAATACACGATTTCTATTAATGAAATAAATGTACAAAGACTATAAAACTACAGAGTGAAAGACTCGCTAGAATGGTGGCAGCTTATCTCTGAGAAGAGATGTGACGGCTACTCGCATTCACAAGAAGATGATTACAATGAGGCTCTGAAGGCCTTTTTACAATAAACAGGAATGCCAAAAACCCTAGACATCCAAAAACCTAACCCTAGGAGATGAAGCGCCAAAAGTCATGTGGGCCCCGTTTGGGTTAGTTAGTACATCAACTTCCCGGGGTCATAACTTTTGCATACGATCTTCGTTTTAGGCGTATAATAGCTCGTTGGAAAGGTATCATCAAGGAGATTCATTTTGGGGGTGAAATCATGCCTTGGATATCATTGATAACCTTGATATCTAAAAACCTTCATTTAGGCCCTCAAAATGGCCCCGAAAGTTAAAACCTGCTAAAAATAGTAAATTGCCAAAATTGCCAGAAAATTGTTTTGAGCCAGTCGAAAAAGGTGGGTGGCCACTGATATCCACCTGGATCAATCCTCCCTCCTTAGGAAGCAATGGTCTCCACTGCATTGAGTTCCCAGGGGAGAGGGAAAAGCATTTGTTGGATCTGCATCTTGGTGAGCTGCTTGTATTGTTGGAGACATCACGCTGCTCAGTTTGTGGAAGTATGTCAAGAACCTGTTGAGGATGAGGTTGTTCAACAAGTCGAGATACATGAGAGGACGATGTACAGAAGGAATCTTTGTGCTTTGTTGCATCCTTTTCGAACTGCTTCTGTCGGATAGAAGGTGCTTGGGGCGAGGTCGTAGTGGTTGCAGTGTCCTTCTGTTCTCCTTTTGAACAGATTGTGAAGAAGCTAAATTTTGCAGTATGAGATACTACCTTGCGGCACTTTTTAGGTGGAACAATAGTCGGAACTACCTCTGGTATTCTGTAGATATGACCCCCCAAAGTAACAATGACACCACAGGGTCGAGACTCATAAACAGCATGGCGCTTCCACATATATGGCTAGCCCAAGAGAACATCACGGACATCTAGTGGGGCAACATAACATAATACCTCATCCTTGAAGGGTTGGATGTCATATGACAATTGGCATTGATGGCTGACACGGAGATCTTGCCCTTGGCGAAGCCACCCGATGTTGTATGGTTGCGGGTGTGGTGTTGTCGACAATCCCAACTGTTTGACGACCTCTGCTAAGTTGAGATTCTTCTGGCTTCCGCTATCAACAATAAAATGCAGCGAGGTCCCCTTCACCCACATTTGTGAATGAAAAAGGTGCTCCCCCTCTTCGGGATCTATTGGTTCTTCTGGTTGAATTGCTGCAGTTGCGACAATAGCAGTGGGGTATGCGTCAATGATCTATCCTTTACCAGTATTTTCATAATCAGATTCTGAATCAGAATTCGGCTCCTTGTCTTTGATCTCAGCCACCAATGACTGTTTTGAGCGACATTTATCGATGTTGTTCCATGGTCTTTTGTGGAAATCGCACCATTTTCCAATGTCCTTCTTTGTCTTCCCATGACCCTTATTTTCCTGTGTCTTGGACTGGTTTTCGGGAGACTGTTTGTTAGGGTTGTCTTTGTCATACTTTGGTTGTTGTGGATTTATAGATCCGAAATCTTGTTTGTTCTGGTGCTTAAATTTCTTCTTGATTTTAACAGCATATCGATAAGCAGCACCAAGTGATGAGATGTCCAGAAAATCCATTTCAGTCTAGATGTATCTGTGTAGAGCCCCATGGTATTTCAAAACCAAATGTTGTTCGAAGTCTTTGATACCCAGCTTGGTTTGCAAGGTATGGAAGGTATTAGTGAACTCCGGAAATGCTTGGCCCCTCTCTTGCCGCAGTGTGGTCCATCTCATGTACTGGTCCTCATAGTTTCCAACAGTGTAATACTATTCTTTTACCGCATCCACACAAAAAATCCCAAGTGGGATCAGCCCCATATATTTCAGAATCCTCTGTGGAACTCTGCTCCCAATAAGTTTCCCACCAATGTTTGACATGGGGGAGAGCTTTAAGGAGTGCGACGGTGATCTTTTCTTTGTCAGAAAATTTGTGAACAGAGAAATAACCTTCTAACAGATTTAACCATTTGTCTAGGGCTTCTGCATCTATCTGTCCTTGAAATATAGGAATATCAAAATTAACTTGTACCTTGAAAGGCGAGGTGCCTCCAAAGTGGTTGCTTGATGAAGATGTGCCTATTTCTATCGACAGGCATTGAAGGATGTGGGAAAAATTCTCCATCATTTCATCCCTCTGTTGCATGAGAGCTTTCTCAAGCAACAGACTGATAGGATCGTCTGCTCCGTCATTTTTCTTTTCTTCCGCCATTGAGGGTTTCTTGGGTGTGTGAGAGTGATTTTCCTCAAGAGAGACAAGCTCGAGACCCAAATTTCTATACTCGGACCTCGTCGGGGACATGCACTAAAAAAAATGATCAAGAACAGCCTACTCTAATACCACTGATCCAGATTATTTTCGGCACGAAATGAGATCGGAGATATAATAAAGAAATGCATAGAGATATCGCAAATATTCAATAATATAACAGAAATATATCAGAGATGCAACCATAAACACAGAGATACAATAATACATGATTTCTATTAATGAAATAAATGTACTGAGACTGTAAAAATATAGAGTGAAAGACTCGTTAGAATGGTGGCAGCTTATCTCTGAGAAGAGATGTGACAGCTACTCACATTCGCAAGAAGATGATTACAATGAGGCTCTGAAGGCCTTTTTACAATAAACAGGAATGACAAAAACCCTAGACATCCAAAAACCTAACCCTAGGAGATGAAGCGCCAAAAATCATGTGGGCCCCATTTGAGTAAGTTAGTACATCAACTTCCCGGGGTCGTAACTTTTGCATACGATCTTCGTTTTAGGCGTATAATAGCTCGTTGGAAAGGTATCATCAAGGAGATTCATTTTGGGGGCGCAATCATGCATTCACAAGAAGATGATTACAATGAGGATCTGAAGGCCTTTTTACAATAGACAGGAATGCCAAAAACCCTAGACATCCAAAAACCTAACCCTAGGATATGAAGCGCCAAAAGTCATGTGGGCCCCGTTTGGGTAAGTTAGTACAGCAACTTCTCGGGGTTGTAACTTTTGTGTACGATCTCTGTTTTAGGCGTATGATAGCTCGTTGGAAAGGTATCATTGAAGAGATTCATTTTGGTGGCTCAATAATGCCTTCAAATATCATTAAGAACCTCGATCTCTAAAAAGCTTCATTTAGGCCCTCAAAATGGCCTCGAAAGTTAAAACCTGCTATATATAGTAAATTGCCAAAATTGCCAGAAAACTATTTTGAGCCAATCGAAAAAGGTGGATGGCCATCGATATCCACCTGGATCAGTATTACAATTTAAAATCATGATAGTCGTGACTTGGTTGTCCACTACATATGTTTATGGATATCGTTTGATTACACCATCAGAGATGGGCACGGGTTTTATATCAGCATGATTTCATTGCAATTTGATTATTAAATGGATTAGAGGAATGGAATCGGGAACAATTTTTGTGTCTTTATTTGATGGAGGAAATAATTCATGGACAGTGGTTGATGTTTGGATGTTGAACAAAGTGGAAACAAATGACTATGTGTTCATTTAGAAATTGTTTTAAAACATTAAATTGGACAAATGAGAAGAAACAGAACTCTTATACAGGTTGTTTGGAAGGCATATTGTTTTGAGTTTGATGACACTGTGTTAAAGATTTAATTGTAGACAATGAGTGATTTAATACACAGAAATGATTAAATTATGCACAGTAGTTGTTAAATTGACCACAGTGATTATTTGGTTAGTGCTAGATCTTTTGCATTTAATATAGAATGGTTTTATGGATTACTTAATTAATTTTATGAACAGTATCTGCTCTCTTCCCTACCATTGTTTCAATTTTCACTAATTACAATCTCCTCGCCTTCCCATATTCATTTTTCACTCCCTGTTCCTAAAATTTAATTACAGTTAAGAGGAATCATGTATTGTAACAGTTTGAAATCACTGTTTCTTGGATGGATTACAGTGACATGTTCTTTGGTTTACATTACAGTTGATTGTTTGTTGTCTATGAGCATTAACCATGATTATTTTTAACCTTCATTTTAACATTTTTTTGGCTCAATACAAACCCCTCGCTTATCCTAGAACCTTTGTTCACCCCTTGCTCATTAACAACGATTAAAAAATTTGTATGGATTGGATTGCATGAGTCTGATATGTTTCTAAGCCAAAATTTATTTCATATTTTTAAAAAGAGTTGTCATGTATGGTTGTTAAAGAAATTATGTGCTAATCAATCATGCATATAAGAATGAGATTTTTCAGCCGAGGTATCCATGGCAGAGGCAACTGAGGGAGAGGTAATTGGAACAGAGGCCCTAGAAGGCCAAGATTCTCCATACGCTTTGATGTTGGCTCGCAAGAGTTAGGCTAGCTATTTCAGGCTGGGTTTTTCAATTGGATTAGGCAAGGAGTGGTCCAACCGAGGCCTAAAATGCCTCCCTTCCAAGCTCCACAAGCCTCTAGTATTCCCTTTCCCCCTCATGTCTTTTTGTTACACATTATTTTCATCATCCCTATGATCGTTAATGATGTAAACCTATATGTTGCCTTCAGAGGGGTCAGTGGCCTGAGTTCCTAAAGAGAGAAGGGAGAAGAACTTTTCCTGAGAAAAGAAGTTGCATTTTCCTTTGTAAAAACCCTACAAAAAAAGGAAGTTTGTAGGCTGCATTATAGCTAGGGTGTGAGAATGTCTGATTCTCACAGGTTGCATCATAGCTAGGTCTCGAGGAGTTCGTAGTCTGCTCTATAGGCAGGGTGCGAGAATGCTTACACATGGGAAAAATGAGCATTTTCTCGAATCTTCTAGAGGGAGAAACTTCCATGCTTATAAAAGGAGAGGAGCTCTCATGGAGAAGGGATAAGTTGGATTTGGCTTGGAATTATTAGCTTGGGTGGAGTGTCTTTGAGTTTTTCCTTTGTCAAGATAGATTGTGAATATTATCAGATCTGTGCTCTCAGAATTCTTGGAATGGAAGTGTGTGGGGAACGAAGGATAGTTGGAAGGGACCTTACGACATCAAGGCCATGGTTGTAATCTCTCTTTCACATTTAATATGATACAGTAATATGATTATTTCCTATAAAGCTTGTTGTGTTTTATTGTATGATTCCTTGATCACATACATAGGTCTATATTGAGTTTATGTTATTACTATCACTTTGGTTGGTTGCTTTATTTTGTAGGATCATCATTGTGTGAGTGTTGGAATGGAGCTAAGATGGCGGTAGCAAGAGGAAGCGACGTTTAAATGGTATGTCACCTATCCCTCTTTAGTCAGTAAATTCAATATTTAAAACTTAAGGAAAGTATCATGTTCGGGTGTGTTTTGTTATAGATCTAGGTGGATCTAGGGAGATCGGTTAGTGTCCGCACCTACTGATTTATCTGATAACAAAATTGGCGACCATACTGGGGAACGGATTGTTTCCTAGTTAGTCTAGTTTCCCTTCCTTCGATTCCTTGTTTTCTGGTTTCTGAGTCTGTGGGACATCCATCCAGACTCTCCATATCTAGAAGTTCACTTAGATTCCCTGTCCTTTTTCAAAATTTTCTTTGATTACAGACATTCTCGCACTGTACCTCTCTACAGCCTACGAAAACCATCGATTTTTGCACCCTGCTGTTAGATCCAGTGTGAACTTCTCGCACCCTACCAGTGTCTAGCCTGCGAGAATACCTAATTATTGCACTGTACTCTACTACTAGGCTGCGAACTTGTTTGTAAACTTTTTTGGATTGGGTCTTGTCATCTTTTGATGACCCAGTTTTGCTTTGATCAGCTGGATTGAGCTTTTGGAGCCTATATTGATCTGTTTACAGTCTGCTTGACATTCTTTGAGTTACTTTTAGCCACATTGGCTTTGTTTGGTTTTGAAGGATTAGTCT
>JASDQU010104428.1:115304-125975 GCA_032191745.1 Picea mariana | reverse complement strand
CCACTACCGACACTGGATACTAGAGTAATCAAAGAAAATTTTATATCAAACTTGGATGAAAAGTCCTCCATGGTTGCTATAGGAGCTATATCAGGCCCTTCCTGTGCCTTCTTCTTCTTCCTCTCAGAACACTGAAAAGCAAGGTGCCCCAACTGGTTACAACAGTAACATATGACTTTACTCAAGTCCCTCCTAGAATATCCTTTCTTCTTCACCTTTCCCTTTGCAACAAGAGCAACATTCTCTTCATCAACTCCTTCCGTCTTCTTTCCACTGCTCTGAGATCTTTCCCAAATCTCCTCTTGAGTGAAATCGTCCCACAATTTGCTCCAATATAAAATATGCTCACGACCCACCACACACTTCACGAAGACTTCCCATTCCTTGGTGAAGCCTTTCAAGGCTATCCTCACCAACTCTAAATCCAATATGACCTCACCAAATGTAGCTAGCTCATCTTCACTTGAGATACCCGAGTAAGATAAGAAGACACACTCTCCCCCTTACCCATCTTGGTATCATGTAGTTTATCCTTCAAGGCCATCTTTCGATTTTCATTCTTCACCTCGTACAAGTTTTTCAGTGCATCCCACATCTCTTTGGCTGTCTTCTTCTCAACCAAGTGAGGGATAAGGTGGTCCTTCACCCCATCAAGCATAGGCCTCCTTTACCTCATGTAAATCCAAAGCTATAAGGTCTGCTGATGGAACAATAACTATGATGCTGACAAAGCTCCACATTTTGTTCTCCCTGAGAATAATCGACATCCCGACTTTCCATTGCAAATAGTTGGAAATCCCATCCAACCGATCCTCATACCTGATGAAAACAAACATCTCCCTGTCAACTGTTCAATAGAAAACAAATAATCAAGTTTCCCCTTTCAAACCTTTCCCAAAAATCTCACTGCTCATTGTAACTCATAGCCCAAGCTCTAATACCATGTAGAAATTTAATGACAAAATCAACATGCACTAAATTCTGTCATACACTTAGCAACCTAGAGATAACTGTCATCTATGAACTTTGAAATGCATAAACCCACATTCAAAAAATATTATGAGCAGAAATACACATTGCCAAGAACTTTTGCAGCTAAATAAACATAATGAACAACAATCACACATCCATGTAATATTCAAAAATTTAGGCAACCAGCCAGGAAAAACTCCAATGTGGGGAAACCCAAAGAGAGAGAGAGAGATATTTTATTATCTTTAGGAAAGATATATCAACAACAAGATTACATCTACAACTAAGAGAAAACCACTCACAACACCCAAACTGTCCCCCAAAAAATCTGCCTTGAAATTTGTGCCAAGTTCGTACTGTTGTACAATCCACCTAGAAAAACAACACCTTGAAAATCGTGCCAATCTACGGCTATACATCCTATTCTATACAAGTTCCCTTCAACAACAAATATCCTCAAGCTGCCTCGATTTTCATGCCTTCCTTGCCTCGAAAATGTGCCCACTTCTCTGTTGTATGGATTGTACGGATTACAATACGACCTCCCACACAACAATAAATTTCAGCACTCACAAAACAAAGTTTTGCCTTGGGAAATGTGCCCAAGCTCTTTTGGGAAATGCACCCAGCTTGCTACCCTTTCCTCTCCTCCACAAAGCTCTCTCAGAAATCTCTCAATCTCTTCTTATCTTGTGTCTTGCACACTACCCAATGCATTCTCTTATAATTCAAAAATGACCTTTCACCTTCCAAGTGTCTTTTCACCTTCCCCATCCCTAAATCCAAAAGCCAAGATCTAAACTTGCCTACATGAAAGGGACATGATTCATTCCCTCTAAAATAAATCACTTAAAATATGAAAGTACAAATTCACCTTATAACATAAGTGCACTTTATGAAATAAAGTCACTTTAATATTAGAAGGTACACTTTATTAAAGAATCACTTTAATAATATCTTGAAGGTCATCCCAGGCGGCCAATAAGCGCATCCAAACATCATTGCTTGCATATTCTTGTGGAAAGGGAGGCGAGGTTCCGCTAAGGGGGTGGAGGGAAGGGGAGGGGGCAGTGTAGGGGCAGATGACTTAGGAGGAGGATGCGAGGAGGATGCAAGAGTAGACGAAGGGCTGGGGGAAAAGCCCAATGAATTACCATCCTGGTCAAACCATTCAATACAACAAGCCCATGGCAAGGAGAGCAGAGGAAGAGCTAATTGGATAGGAAGATTTTCAACTGAAGACGAGGTGGTGGAGCTTGAAAGTGGGGGGTCCAGTGGAGGTGGATAGATGGCCATGAGGCCGTAAGGTCGGTAACAATGGGTGCCTCTTTTTGACTTCCATCACTGCCCAAGCATTGCTAGAAGAAGGAGGAGGTCGGTGGGAGGAGTGAAGGGTTGAACATAAGAGCTAAACTAGAGAGTGGAGCCGAGCAA
This sequence comes from Picea mariana, assembly GCA_032191745.1. Classification (NCBI taxonomy): domain Eukaryota; kingdom Viridiplantae; phylum Streptophyta; class Pinopsida; order Pinales; family Pinaceae; genus Picea; species Picea mariana. Next base: position 123,569 of record JASDQU010104428.1, on the reverse strand, counting down.
GATCAAAGCATCTGGGCAGCTGACTGAGGACACTGACAGTGAAATGAGCCTCCAGGAAATCTCTCGTGGTATTAAATCGTGCCAGTGCAGGAGCAAAAGGAAAAATCAGAAGTTCGTCACCATGGCCGAGCTAATGGAGTTGGCACGCTGGAGAGGGGCAGTCATAAGCGCAGGGGAGTAAATGGGATGTGAGGTCGAGGGGTTTGTCATTTAAGGAGGAGGGTGGCACCGGGGATGGAGTCACATGGCCTCTCCACTGTTGGAGCATACCAGGTGTCCTCGTGTGGAGTGTTGGTGATTCGGATTTTATGAGCATAACGAAAAATGAATACAGATTATTATTATTCTTAAGACAGAGACACAAGAATAACATAGATGCAATAACAAAGATACAATAAAACTGGTTTCTATTCAATAAGGAAATAAACAGAAACTTTAAAATGCAATGAAAAATAAGCTTGTTCGAATGGTGGAGACTTATCTCTGAGAATAGATGTGACAACTATGCTCATTTACAAGAATATGGTTACAATGAGGCTCTCCAAGCCTTTTTTACAATCAAAAGGAATGCCAAAACCATAGACATCCAAAAACTTAACCCTAGTTGATAAAACACCAAAGTCATGTGGGCCTCGTTGGGGTAAGCTAGTACATCAACTTCACGGGGTCGTAACTTTTGCATACGATCTCTGTTTTAGGTGCATAATATCCCGTTGGAAATTTTTATCCAAGGACTACAAATGTTGTTGGAAGACTCTAACTTTGTTTATATTCTAATTGTGGCGAGCCCTAAAAACGCTGTTTAGGGCCTGAAAATGGTCCCGGAAGTCAGGGACCCGAAAACTAGGAAAAAACCGTCAAACTGGAAAATTGCCAAAATGAGCCAGTTGGAATAGGTGGGAGGCCACCGACATCCATATGGACCAGTTGGGTACTCCACCTGTCCATTGAGCTGCGTGGACGTCTAACACCCCATCCGGGGAGGTAATACAAATCTTTTATTCACAAAATAAATTTTTTTCTTTATTTTTAATAGATTTTTTTTTTTTTTTTTACCAAAAACAAAAAGAATTCGTTTAGTGGTGTTTATTTTTTCCAATTTAATTAAGAATTTGTTTAGGGGTGTATTTTTTTTTCCAATGGAATTATTTTCTTAATGTAAATTATTAAAAGAAAATAAAATAAATTAGTAAATCAATTATCAAGTGATAACACATTTAGATTTATGAGTCTTTTTTCAATGTTTTATTTGAGGTGGTGCCAATGATCATGGTCGCAGTTTCAATTAGGTCATAGTTTTAAGTCCCCCAAACTATAGTGGTGCTACTGATAACATCACTTTTCGATTCAAGGGTCAATTAGGTCATAGTTTTAATTAAAAAAAAGTGGTGCTACTGGTAGCATCATTTTTCGATTTGAGGGTCAATTTTAGGGTTCTCTATAGAATCTCAAGGCTACCAATTCAAACAGGTCATAATTTAACCACTTTTAAAAAAAATGGTGCTACCGATAGCACCACTTTTTCAAATGGGGGTAAAAATAGCCACGATGAAAAAACAAGAACTTTAGAGAGTTCTCGTTAAGTTGGTAACTTTGTTAAAATTTAAAGATTTTCAAAAGAATGGTAGATATTAGATTATATCATAACAAATTAATATTTTAGAATTGCAAATAATTTTCTTGATTTGAAATAACAAAGTACCTTCTTGAAGACATTTTTTAGTTTGATGAAGAAACCAAGCTTAAGCTTTGGAGTCTTCTTCTTCATTGATCCATCATTGAGAGACATAATCACCATTTAAGAGCACAAAATCAAGCTCCCTCGAATTGAGGTGAGAGGCTAGCCCAATACCCGCCAAACCTTTAGGAAGAGAGGAAGGTAAAGGAGACAACTTACCTATATGATAGAGGAGGAGAGAAATCGATACCACCAACGAGACCAAGAGACTAAAAATCACCGAACAAAACCTCAAGTTGGAATGTCGAAAACGTTGCACGAGATGACCAGAGCATAGGGCCATAATCCCACAGAGCTGAAGGGAAATACTTCTCACCATTTCAAAAGCACGCGTAGAGAGGGATGAGAGTATGTGAAAATATGGGGGGCATTGCTTCTTATAATTCAATCTACTGAATAACCCTCTTTCCTTACAACAAGCCATATGTCGATTTAAATGCATGTTATGAGCCTTGTCCTCCATCATATCATGGTGTAGGTTAGATATAAAGTTTGTTGTTGATTAATATATCCATATCTTTTATCAAGTAAGATTGGTTAGCATACTTGTCTGTTGTATAATTGTTTTCCCTCAACACATGGTAAAATTAGACTTTGGAGAATGATTTTTTGGTGTTATTTATCCTTTCTATCATCAAAGCCAAGAGGGAATCCTTGGGAATGGTATTCAATGTCGTATGTCTGATGGCATTTTTGGATTGCCCCACCATGATCAAATTTTGAATATGAAGAGAAGTGGCAATTTTCATACCTTGCAAAAGGGCATAAGCTTTAGCTTGGTTATTAGTGGATATGCCTAGACCCCCAACAAATGCAGACACTTTTGTTTCTCCAGGGTTTATGTTAACCCCTTCTGCACTTGCCACTATAGGATTCTTTTTCGAAGCACCATCAAAGAAAATAAAATAATATTTTTGTTTTGATTTCCACCTTTGGAAGTCGTGGGAGTTCATCCAAAGCTGCCAATATGATCTTAGATTAGATTTCCCATCTTTAGGCCCTATGAATGAAACCGTTATATTGAACTGACTATACCATTATTCACCATCCCTTTCAAATTTCTATTTATTCAAAATCAAGAGTCCTTTAGAGGTAAGATCCTCCACTGACAAGTCCTTAGTTTTGATTGCCACTAGCTCAGGTTTAGTTTCTTCTTGATTGAACACAGCTCTAATTTGGGATAACTAAAATTTCTAGCATATGTATTTAGGCAACGCCAACCATATCTGTTTGAAAATTGTTTTTTTGTTTGAAAGTATCCTTGTATAAATTTCCATTTATCAAATAAATCCTTTTAGGAATCCGATTTTTTGAACTTGTGATCTATTCCTTGGAAAGTTGAGAGCCACTATTTTCCTATGAATGCACACTCCAAGAAAAAACGAGAGATCGATTTTTCCCTAGAAAGTAAAAGAGAACAATTGGAAGGTACTTGTATCCATCCCTTGAGAAAATTGTCTCATATCATTACCTTTCCATGCACAAGAGTCCAACAAAAAATGTTGACTTTTGGGACGCTGTTCGAATGTCAGACTTGTGCCAAATCGATGACCTTGGAGGGAGGGAGATATCTTGTACTTTTTATTCATTTCCAAACTTGATGCTCTAGTTTACTAGGCCCCATCCTCTATGATCAATAACATGCTATTGTACCTTTAAGATAAGCCATAAGAGAAGAGACCGGTGGTAGTGAATGAGAGGGAGGGGAGTCGAAGACCCATCCCAACCATAAGCTCGAGGATCTATACCAGGAAGATACACCAAAGAGCGATTTTTTTATTAAGGTTTTCTATCCATATCTCAAGTGGGTGGAGATCTTGATGACATGCCAACGACTATTTACCCATGATACTATCGTGCTACAAGTCTATTGATCGCCCATTACCAAGGATCCATATTAAATTCTTTTGAATTATTGGAATGACTATTTTAAGTAATTTCCAAATGGGGGATCTGCCTCTGACCTCATAAATGTTATCGAGACATCTTTGTCTCTCTCCAACAAAATATTTCTTAACGTAATTTTTTTCCCATCACTCATACTTACCAGAAATCAATCTACACAAGGGTTTGGTTCCCAAGGCTAGATTCAACAGAGAGGGATATTTTAAATGAAGGCCTTCATGACTCTTTGGAGCTCGGGTAATTGACCAATCTACCAAATGACACCTTTTAGAGTTAGATTTACCCCCTTGCAATAAAAACCTCCTTAAATATTGTGCAATTTGTTGAGTAACCCTAGCTGAAGCAAGTAGTGTTGAATACTAAAATATAGATAATGGTGAAAGAACAAGCTTGATAAGAACTAGATGCCATGTTGGGTTTAGCCACTGATCCCCCTGTTGATCAAACTTAGATTTGATGTTTCTCATTACTTTTTTCCACATTTGAGAAGAGGAAGAGGACAAACATATAGGCATTCCAAGATATCTAAAACATATGCATACTTCTTAACGTGGGAACTAAATAATTTTGGAAATCACATGCAACATACCTCTACTCACATTCCAAGCATAGATTTGGCTTTTGTTATGATTGATATTTCCTCTAGAAACATTAATAAAAAGATCCAAGACCTTTTTGAACATGCTTGCCATGATGGAGGAAGCACCTCTCAACAATAATGTGTCATCAACAAATTGCGAATGATTGAGACTTTTAACTTCTCTCACCACTTTTTTTATTCTAGGGAAATTACTATTATGTCATTTAGATTCAAAATTTYTACTTAAGGACTCAACCATGATGATATAGAGTATCGGGGATAAAGGGWAACYTTGATGTAGTYCTCGGTTTGCTTTAAAAAAYTCCATGGATCTCCTGTTTACCAAWTGGACAATCCAAGGATTGCTTATATAAGGTGACACCCAATGAATAAAAGTAGGGAAAAAACCAAATTTATGGAGAACATCAAAAAGAAAAGAATGTCTAACATGATCGAAAGTGTCAGCCATATCGATTTTAATAATTATACCTTTGTTTCCATTTGAGTCGTTGGAATGGATTGCCTCCTGAATGATTATGATGTTCTCCACAATCTATCTTTTTTCCATAAAGCGTTCTTGATTCTCTAATATGATTTTTGGAAGAAGCTTTTTCAACCGTTTGGCAATAATTTTGGTCATTACTTTATAGGAAGCATTGCACAATGAGATTATCCGAAATTTGAAGGAGGAATTCTAACAATATTACCAACTTAATGAGAACTTTGCCGAGTTCTCATTTTTTCAAGGGTCACATTTTTTACCTTGTTTTTAAAAATGGTGCTACCGGTAGCACCCCACTCCCTTTTTAGGTGGTATTTTGATATTTTAAATTTTCTGATCCATAATATTTCCACAATATTTTTTTTAAATGCTTATTTTTCATCTATTTTCAAAATTTTCAAATTTTTTTATTTTTATTTTTTATTCAACGGTGTTTTTAGTCATTTTTCCATGCTTTTTTCAATCTTAAAAAGTATTTTTTACCACTTACTTTTTTGAAGTTACAATTTTTCATATAATTGTGTCTCCTTAATTAATTTATTGTTCTATACTTTTAAAATATAGTGGAAAACACCATTTTTAACAGATTGTTTACCTTTACTTCAATATATAGAAAAAAATTGTAGTTAAATAACACTTTTTTAATATTTAACAAAAAAATATAATTCGTTTTTTTTGATAAATTAAAAACTAAAAAAAACTAAGAAAAATAAAATAATTGAAATTAAAATAAAATAAAATTTAAAAAACAAATTTAGATAATAAAAAAGATTAAAGAGAAACTTAAAAAACTAAAGAGGAAAAAAAAACAAAAAAAACAAAACAAATATATAAACTAAGCTAAAACTAGAAAAAAAAACAAAAAAAAAGGTAAAAAAACAAATTTATGGCCCAACAACTTTAGAAAAGTTAAAAAAACACAAAAAAGAATGAGATCATTTTTATTGCCATTAATGACAAGGTGCTGAGGTCATTTCCCACTTCCAAAAAATTACGTCCTCTTTTCTATTCTCCCGAATTATTTTCTTCCTTTCTTTACCCCCTTCTACACTTACCCGTTTTTCCCCTTTTCTTTTTTCCCCCTCTTACCACCCCTTTCTAGATCTACACTTAGTCACATTTTTAGACAGCAAGTTCCTAGGTTGGCAGACTTACAATTTCTCATCTCCCTCTATAAATTCACATCATGAGTTCGACCGACTGGCGTGCTGTCCCATACTTAGCCGCTTATATGATCATGGGTTCCCATGTTGACGATATCGAGATTTCATGATCTCGTGTTTCGTGATAGACACTTTCCACTAAAAAGTTCTGCGATCTACATTTTGATCCCCGAACTCCCCGAACTGCCAAAGTTTCATTCCACCTACATGAGTCCATCCGACTGACACACCATTCCATACTTAGCCAATTTCTCACCTCGTACCATCACGGGCTCATGGGTTCACGGGTCCCTGGGTTCAGAAAAGGTCTCAAATCACATATTTCTCCCATCTGTCCCTGCCACCCTCATGCCCTTCCCAATGCACATTTAATATGATTTTAATGATAATAACTTGCCATAAAGGTTCAAAAGGATGGTCATTAATAAGCAAAAGGCTCGATGAGATCTCCTATTAAAACACATTTAAAACAATATTTAGGGAGTATTATATCATCTCCCTCCTGCGTTCATTCATAGCATAATTTGGAGCAAGGGAACGTTCTTGTCAACTTATGGAAGCAACTCGACAACAATTCTGTGGAGATACACTGAATATTTTTGGGCACGAGGATCAAAATTTTCAGTGGTCCAGGGCATATTCCTATTATTCATTTCCTTCTGCCTAGAAGGAAATAATCTGGACGTCTGGAATCACACGCGCATGTTGTGTCCCGAAATTCTTCGATTGTAAGGAGTTGGTCACCTTGTGCGCTGAGAGATATATTCCAAGCCAGAGTATCATCCAGTTGCGGGACCATTCCCCTGTCTCTCTATCACCTCGGGTATTTCGTAAGATGTTGAGACTTCCCGAGCAAACACTCACCTTCAAAGGTGAAGATTGCAGGGAGTTATTAAAAAAGCATGGCAATGGATTGAACCTTTTACCTGAATTCCTGGAGAACGTAGTCGCTGCCCCGAGGACATCAAAAGGTTGCAGGTTGGATCATTTAAAAAACCTTTTCAGGAAATTGCATGGCTTTTTACGAGGATAATAGGACAAGAAACCACAACTAACATCTCCCAAACGATTATTTACATTTATATTTTAAGGTCAAAGAACAAGCCATATTTGATTGGGGTAAGTTGATTTCCATTGAAATCTCTTCCCAATTGGCACAATACAAGAAGGAGAAGAAATTCTTTATGTCATCTTATTTGGTTTTCGTGATAGTGCATTGCTGTCAGTTCCCAAGATTGTCTGTGAGCAAGAAGGTAAACTGTGAATTCAACCCGGTAACCTTCTGGTATCAAACATTGTGGAGGCACAAAGCCTCCCAACACTTTTATGAAGTTTTTAATGATTTTGTCTCAGTTTTAAAGATTTGCTGTTTGGAAAGAACGCTCCTCGGATGTCTGACCAGGTGAGTAAGTTCCTGGATAGGAAGGGGACACTAGAACAAATGGAAAATGATAAGGTTATAAGGATTTTTGGATCCAAGGAAAATCCTTCCTTTCTTCTGTGACACATATCTGATAAAACGTTTGTTATCAAAATAGCAAGGAAGTACAACTACTGGTTTCATTTTTTCCATGAAAAGAAAAAAAAAACAATTCATACCTCTACCTTGGAAAGTTGGGGATTTCATATTCAAAAACATGAACAAGATTGATGAATTCTCGGGCCACTTCGACAGTCTCAATTTAAAATATGCTGAAAAAGTAAAAAGGTTTTGACCCTACTGGTATTTTTGTAGAATATCTATTGGCTGTTGGTTTCAACAATTATTTCATTAATACTATTTTGAATGAAGACAAAGACAATGCCTCAGACACTCCCACTCATGACACTGACGACTTGGAAACAATACTTAGTACCAATGAGTCATACAAGCAGAGAGGAAAAGGTCTGGGTGAGAAAAATGCCCAATCCCCCACTGTCATGCCAAAGAGTACAACATATCAGAGAAATGCTCCAACAACCTGTTAGCTCCTAGAAAGTTATAGTAGTTTGAGTTTTTAAAAATTGTTGAGTCTTTGAAATTGCCAAATTTTCCTTAGTCATCAAGCATTATGATTCTCTCAAGTCATTTCTTTTACCAAGGTTTGGTCATGCCAATTGTATTGAAGAAGTGACTAAGTGGTCATCTAGGGTCACTTAGCCAAAGTTTGCATGTTTCAATTTATCCTAGGTCGAGTTATCCTAAGCCTAAAAGAGGGTCCTACATCTAAAAAATGTTATCATTAGTCTTAGTAACCCTTCATTAACCATTGTTAGTCATTATTAAGACCATGTCTATTCATGATTACCCACTTCACTGTGAAAAACAAGGTATTTTATTTTCCTGCCTATTACAAGTAATGGTTTTGGTTCTAACAGATTACAAGGCATGTAATTA
>JASDQU010104428.1:92784-110442 GCA_032191745.1 Picea mariana | reverse complement strand
TTTTTTATTAAGGTTTTCTATCCATATCTCAAGTGGGTGGAGATCTTGATGACATGCCAACGACTATTTACCCATGATACTATCGTGCTACAAGTCTATTGATCGCCCATTACCAAGGATCCATATTAAATTCTTTTGAATTATTGGAACAACTATTTTAAGTAATTTCCAAATGGGGGATCTGCCTCCGACCTCATAAATGTTATCAAGACATCTTTGTCTCTCTCCAACAAAATATTTCTTAACGTATAATTTTTTTCCATCACTCATACTTACCAGAAATCAATCTACACAAGGGTTTGGTTCCCAAGGCTAGATTCAACAGAGAGGGATATTTTAAATGAAGGCCTTCATGACTCTTTGGAGCTCGGGTAATTGACCAATCTACCAAATGACACCTTTTAGAGTTCAATTTACCCCCTTGCAATAAAAACCTCCTTAAATATTGTGCAATTTGTTGAGTAACCCTAGCTGAAGCAAGTAGTGTTGAATACTAAAATATAGATAGTTGTGAAAGAACAAGCTTGATAAGAACTCGATGCCATGCTGGGTTTAGCCACTATCCCCCTGTTGATCAAACTTATATTTGATTTTTCTCATTACTTTTTTCCACATTTGAGAAGAGGAAGAGGACAAACATATAGGCATTCCAAGATATCTAAAACATGTGCATACTTCTTAACGTGGGAACTAAATAATTTTGGAAATCACATGCAACATGCCTCTACTCACATTCCAAGCATAGATTTGGCTTTTGTTATGATTGATATTTCCTCTAGAAACATTAATAAAAAGATCCAAGACCTTTTTGAACATGCTTGCCACGATGGAGGAAGCACCTCTCAACAATAATGTGTCATCAATAAATTGCGAATGATTGAGACTTTTAACTTCTCTCACCACTTTTTTTATTCTAGGGAAATTACTATTATGTCATTTAGATTCAAAATTTTTACTTAAGGACTCAACCATGATGATATAGAGTATCGGGGATAAAGGGTAACCTTGATGTAGTCCTCGGTTTGCTTTAAAAAACTCCATGGATCTCCTGTTTACCAATTGGACAATCCAAGGATTGCTTATATAAGGTGACACCCAATGAATAAAAGTAGGGAAAAAACCAAATTTATGGAGAACATCAAAAAGAAAAGAATGTCTAACATGATCGAAAGCATCAGCGATATCGATTTTAATAATTATACCTTTGTTTCCATTTGAGTCTTTGGAATGGATTGCCTCCTGAATCATTATGATGTTCTCCACAATTTATCTTTTTTCCATAAAGCGTTCTTTATTTTTTAATATGATTTTTGGAAGAAGCTTTTTCAACCAGTTGGCAATAATTTTGGTCATTACTTTATAGGAAGCATTGCACAATGAGGTTATCTGAAATTTGAAGGAGGAATTCTAACAATATTACCAACTTAATGAGAACTTTGTCGAGTTCTCATTTTTTCAAGGGTCACATTTTTTACTTTGTTTTTAAAAATGGTGCTACCGGTAGCACCCCACTCCCTTTTTAGGTGGTATTTTGATATTTTAAATTTTCTGATCCATAATATTTCCACAATATTTTTTCGAAATGCTTATTTTTCATCTATTTTAAAAAATTTCAAAATTTTTTATTTTTATTTTTTATTTTTATTTTTTATTCAACGGTGTTTTTAGTCATTTTTCCATGCTTCTTTCAATGTTAAAAACATTTTTTACCATTTACTTTTTTGAAGTTACGATTTTTCATATAATTGTGTCTCCTTAATTAATTTATTGTTCTATACTTTTAAAATATAGTGGAAAACACCATTTTTAACAGATTGTTTACCTTTACTTCAATATATAGAAAAAAATTGTAGTTAAATAACACTATTTTTTAATATTTAACAAAAAAATATAATTCATTTTTTTTGATAAATTAAAAACTAAAAAAAACTAAGAAAAATAAAAGAATTGAAATTAAAATAAAATTAAATTAAAAAAAAACAAATTTAGATAATAAAAAAGATTAAAGAGAAACTTAAAAAACTAAAGAGGAAAAAAAATATATATATATAAATTAAGCTAAAACTAGAAAAAAAAAACAAATTTATGGCCCAAAAACTTTAGAAAAGTTAAAAAAACACAAAAAAGAATGAGATCATTTTTATTGCCATTAATGACAAGGTGTTGAGGTCATTTCCCACTTCCAAAAAATTACGTCCCCTTTTCTATTCTCCCGAATTATTTTCTCCCTTTCTTTACCCCCTTCTACACTTACCCGTTTTTCCCCTTTTCTTTTTTCCCCCTCTTACCACCCCTTTCTAGATCTACACTTAGTCGCTTTTTTAGAAAGCAAGTTCCCAGGTTGGCAGACTTACAATTTCTCATCTCCCTCTATAAATTCACATCATGAGTCCAACTGACTGTTGTGCTATCCCATACTTAGCCGATTATATGATCATGGGTTCCCGTGTTGACGATATCGAGATTTCATGATCCCGTGTTTCGTGATAGACACTTTCCACTAAAATGTTCCACGATCTACATTTTGATCCCCGGACTCCCCGAACTGCTAAAGTTTCATTCCACCCACATGAGTCCATCCGACCGACACACCATTCCATACTTAGCCAATTTCTCACCTTGTACCATCGCGAGCTCATGGGTTCACAGGTTCTTGGGTTCATAAAAGGTCTCAAATCACATATTGCTCCCATCTGTCCCTGCCACCCTCATGCCCTTCTCAATGCACATTTGATATGATTTTAATGATAATAACTTGCCATAAAGGTTCAAAAGGATGGTCATTAATAAGCGAAGGGCTCGAGGAGATCTCCTATTAAAACACATTTAAAACAATATTTAGGGAGGATTATATCATCTCCCTCCTGCGTTCATTCATAGCATAATTTGGAGCAAGGGAACATTCTCGTCAACTTATGGAAGCAACTCGACAACAATTCTGTGGAGATACACTGAATATTTTTGGGCATGAGGATCCAAATTTTCAGTGGTCCAGGGCATATTCCTATTATTCATTTCCTTCTTCCCAGAAAGAAATAATCTGGACGTCTAGAATCACGCGCGCATGTTGTGTCCCGAAATTCTTCGATTGTAAGGAGTTGGTCACCTTGTGCGCTGAGAGATATATTCCAAGCTAGAGTATTATCCAGTTGCGGGACCATTCCCCTGTCTCTCTATCACCTCGGGTATTTCGTAAGATGTTGAGACTTCCCGAGCAAACACTCACCTTCAAAGGTGAAGATTGCAGGGAGTTCTTAAAAAAGCATGACAATGGATTTGACCTTTTACTTGAATTCTCGGAGAACGTAGCGGCTGCCCCGAGGACATCAAAAGGTTGCAGGTTGGCTCATTTAAAAAACCTTTTCAGGAAATTTCATGGATTTTTACGAGGATAACAGGACAAGAAACCACAACCAACATCTCCCAGACGATTATTTACATTTATATTTTAAGGTCAAAGAACAAGCCATATTTGATTGGGGTAAGTTGATTTCCATTGAAATCTCTTCCCAATTGGCGCAATACAAGAAGGTGAAGAAATTCTTTATGTCATCTTATTTGGTTTTCGTGATAGCGCATTGCTATCAGTTCCCAAGATTGTCTGTGAGCAAGAAGGTAAACTGTGAATTCAACCCGGTAACCTTCTGGTATCAAACATTGTGGAGGCACAAAGCCTTTCAACACTTTTATGAAGTTTTTAATGATTTTGTCTCAGTTTTAAAGATTTGTTGTTTGGAAAGAATGCTCCTCGGATGTTTGATCAGGTGAGTAAGTTCCTGGATAGGAAGGGGACACTAGAACAAATGGAAAATTATAAGGTTATAAGGATTTTTGGATCCAAGGAAAATCCTTCCTTTCTTCCGTGACACATATCTGACAAAATGTTTGTTATCAAAATAGCAAGGAAGTACAACTACTGGTTTCATTTTTCCCATGAAAAGAGAAAAAATCAATTCATACCTCTGCCTTGGAAAGTTGGGGATTTCATATTCCAAAACATGAACAAGATTGATGAATTCTCGGGCCACTTCGACAGTCTCAATTTAAAATATGCTGAAAAAGTAAAAAGGTTTTGACCCTACTGGTATTTTTGTAGAACATCTATTGGCTATTGGTTTCAAATATTATTTCATTAATACTAATCTGAATGAAGACAAAGACAATGCCTTAGACACTCCCATGACACGAATGACCTGGAAACAATACTCAGTACCAATGAGTCGTACAAGCAGAGAGGAAAAGGTATGGGTGAGAAAAATGCCCAATCCCCTACTGTCATGCCAAAGAGTACAACATAGCAGAGCAATGCTCCAACGACCTGTTAGCTCCTAGAAAGTTATAGTAGTTTGAGTTTTTAAAAATTGTTGAGTCTTTGAAATTGCCAAATTTTCCTTAGTCATCAAGCATTATGAGTCTCTCAAGTCATTTCTTTTACCAAGGTTTGGTCATGCCAATTGTATTGAAGAAGTGACTAAGTGGTCATCTAGGGTCACTTAGCCAAAGTTTGCATGTTTCAATTTATCCTAGGTCGAGTTATCTTAAGCCTAAAAGAGGGTCCGACATCTAAAAAATGTTATCATTAGTCTTAGTAACCCTTCATTAACCATTGTTAGTCATTATTAAGACCATGTCTATTCATGATTACCCACTTCACTGTGAAAAACAAGGTATTTTATTTTCCTGCCTATTACAAGTAATGGTTTTGGTTCTAACAGATTACAAGGCATGTAATTAGGTGTTTGATGAGGATACAAGTTCAGACTTTAGTGTGTACTGGCATATGAAGATCTCAACAAGCTCTCAATGTGCAAAAATCTACATTTATTGCACAATTTGTTTTGCTACAACTAGGTGATTGGTCAAAGAAAGTCAGGGATGGATATGGATATAGTAGAAGTGTTTGCAGAAGATTATTTTTCAAATTCAATAGTATCAGACTCTTGGGCAGTTTTCTCAACATAAGAAGGTAAAAGAAGATTTAAAGACAAAATTTGGATTTTCTCAACATATGGAATGATGTACTATGAGGTATTAGACCTAAAGAAACCTCCTCAAGATTCATTTTTTCTTTCCAAGTGAATTTGATGCATTAGGTTGAAGAATGCATTCTACAGAAAAGTTTGCAGCGCAAACTGTCTTTTTTACACTAAGTGTGCTGCAAACTTGTCTATTTTCAACATGGATGAGTTTTGATTAAAATTCGAATTGGAAAGAGTATTTTTGGGTCAAGGTGGCCACATATATTTGAATATAAGATCATCCCCCATCAAATCATGCAGGTGGAACTTCGTTTCCTCAATGGAAACATTCTAGGGATCAAATCCTAGAATGTAGGAATATGACTAGATTTGGAAATTTGTATTTTCCTATTTTAGTCATGTTCTTTGGAGATAGATTCTGATGAGATGAAAAGGTATTTTTGGAAAGTGAGAGGGGTTTTTCACAAGAACGAGCTCCTATGAAAAAACTCACTCAATTTTTCAACAACTAGTTGGATTTGAGAGATATAGGTGAATATTTGAGGGGCATATTTCCAAAATTTTTATACTCTGTTTTTTCTAGCCACCTCACAAATTCGAATTTGAGTTGGATATCTTCAAAAAACTAAAGATAGGTGAAGAGGTTATGAGATCCAGATATTTTGGATCTAGATAAGCTTGTAATATTTCTATATAAAGGACCAAATAAAGGATCAAATGGAAAAAAGGGGGGTTCGAAATTGAAGATCTTAATAGACTCTTTTTGTGTAAAGACCTTTTGATATATATACTGGAATATAAGTATTTCTCATAGTTTTTTTTCAGATATCTTTCCATTTATCTTTTCCTATACCTGTGGTCGAATGTATGCTCATTTATTTTGTTTATATAGTGATTGATGAAAGTATTTTTATCATTGCATTGATAGGCAAAACCACAAGTATTTTTCCTTGTTATAATCAGCCTTTCATATGTGTTTTTAATGTATATGATATTGCTGGTATAGTAAGCATTCTTCATCCATCTTAGCCTGTAAACTATCTGATCAGTATTATTGAGGGCCTTATTTTGTCTAGATGTATTCAAGTGTGTCTTGAGTGAGGGAGTGATCCAAAATGGATACAGGAACCAAAATAGGTCTAGGAAGGCCTAAAAATCAAAGTTCTCGAAATTGGACAAAACCATCGCTATTGTGTCCATCTCGTCGCGCTGATTCTCACCATATAATGTTTTCCTCAAACAAACACCATATGCGAAAGTTATCACGTTCTGATCAAATTCCCAAACATGCAAAAAGTTAATTGGGTCAAAGTCAACACTGACATCAACAGGTATGACAAGTGACGTCAGCATGATCACATGATGATGTCATGATGACATCATCATGATGATGTGGCATCACTAGGAGGTGACATGTGTCACTCAGTTTCAACACTTTTGGGTTGAGTTGGCATTGTACGGATTTGACACGTGTCACTATACAGATGACACATGGTAGTCCGTACAATGACGTGGCCCAATGGCAGGCTGACACATGGCTATACAGACAATAAATGGTAGTACAACATGATGATGTGGTAGTGACATGTGGTAGATGACAAGAGTGTACGGTGGAGGAGGGGGTAGTACATACTGACACGTGGCAGTACGAGAAGCTGACATACCGGTGACATGTGGTAGATGACTGGGATGTACGGCGAATGATGTGGCGGCTGACTGGGCCGTTGCGTCAACAATACAGGCCAATCCCAGGGTGACTTGTGGCCCAATTACAGGGTGCCACGTGGAATCCTAGATTTTCCCAAGTTTGGCTGGGTAAAAATTTGTTATGAGCTTGGGGGGTTCGAACCCTTGACCTCACGGGATATGCAACGTCTTCGTAACCTCTGGCGGATCGACCGTTCTATCCGTGTGACTTGGTTTGTAATGACGCATTTTATTTAAATGTCTAAATGTGGTGCGGTTAGTGGATAAGACTCGGTCAGTGGGGGCCAACAACCATACGAGCGTGTGGAGGGTTAGAGCCTGGCCATATGCGCCAACACAACAGGACCAAGTGCGAAAGGTAAGGGAGCCGAGTCCGGGGGCTAAAGACCAACGCTAGCCATCCCAAGGCCATATGGAGTGCGCACATATGACTAGGGGACCAGAAGAAGGGGGATGTGCCCAATTTTGGCCCAAATATGGGTTTTTAAACTATATGTTATAATTTTTGTTGATTTTCAGCTATTTTTGAGAAATTTTGTCCATTTTTGGAGGATCTGGAGCCCTTTTTGAGGCCAGATCTTGGGGAGAAGTTGGTAGGTTGTTGAAAAGTTCAAGCCTATATAAACCAGAGGTTCTTGGAAGCCTTGGGGAGAGGTTTAGAAGAGGAAAAATTCTATAGAATTGTGAAGCCAAAGTCAGTTTTATGTAGGGAAGCCATTGAGGAGAGCAACTTTGCGGGCCAATTTCGGGAGCTTCGCTCAACCATTTTCAGTGCTGTCAGTTTTGTTGGGTTCTTAAGGTCGAGAAGAAAAAATCCAAACTAGTTTGTATTCCAAATGACACTTTTTAGATGTACTTTTGAAGCATTGAATAGAAATAAGAAAGCCTCACCCACTGAGACAAAAGGCTCGGAGATGTAGGCAATCTTGCCGAACTCCATTAACAACTTTGTTGTTATGTTTTTCTGATTCTTTGTGCTTACTTTCAAATCTGAATTATTATTATGGATTCCATGTTATATCATTAATATCTTCCTATTTCTTCAATTCCTAAATGTTTAATGAACTCATGCCTTAAAAATGTAACCATAGTCTTAAAAGATCTTTTTGGATCAAGGAGTCATTGAGTAAATTATTCATTTTTGATCTATTTTCATACATTTCATTGAGAATTTGATTAAGTTACCAAGATCACTCGACCTAAAACCTAGAGTGACTCTTGGAGTGATAACACGACCCACCAAAGTAAAAAATTAATCCACAGTTCTTCAGGAGGAGGAGGAGATAAGAACCCTCCTCTTGGAAAATTTTAATGTTCTCATAAACTTCCCTTGAGGAAGAAAAGAAAAAAACATTGCACAAGAAGAGGAGGGACCTCGAGGAGAAAGAGATATCCACGACCTCTCCCTTGAGGATATGGAACTCAAAATTTACAAAGAGAAAGTGTTCCCCAACGTTGACTAGCTAGAGAACAATGTTGGCCAAAATCCTCAGAATGCAATAATTGAGACCGATACCTTCGACGAACAAGAGTATTTTTCATTTCAGAGCATTGTTTTTTACAACGAGTCGAAACATTTGATTATTGAGAAAATAAATGTAAAGAATAATAAGGGGAAATCTCATTCAGATATTAACCTACGAAACATGCGACCTTCCCAAATTTCCCAGATACACTGTGCAACTAGATATGCTCTAGATAATTCTATTGACAACCTTGAAGCAGAGAATGTCAGGTTAAAGGAGAAAATCAAAGAATTGGAGGAAGCTTTAATGCCTCTTCCAGTAATTTCCAGTCCTTTAGAAATGATCGGGCCTACCACACCTGTGAAAAAATTAAAAGGGTCGGCAAGCATTCTCACATCATCCCGGGGCTATGTGGAAAATAATATCAAGAAAAGAATGGAATTAATAACCGAGGCTTGGGAGATGTCAAAGAGCATGGTCTCTTTTGGAAAGATAGCACACACTTTTCATGAATATATGCAGGAAGATTTGAAAAAAGAAGTTTTCTACCTTGATGTGGTTGTACCATTTGGTGTTAAATTTACCAATATGACAAAGTTGAGAAAGAGAGAGGAGGATCTCCCTTCTCCGAACCGGGTAAAACAACTAAACTCATACTGGAGGGAAAAGGTCAAAAACCTGAATATTATTGTCCAATCATGCAGTCGGGCCATAACTAGAGGTGAAGAATTATTTAAGAAGCTAAGTGAGATAGATCTAGCTGGCAGCACCAATGAGATCCAAGAACTCAAATTGATACTCAACTCATTGTTCTTAAACAAGCAAACATTTTATGAACAAGTTGACATCTTTAAGGGGTTATCATTTGAAAAATTCTATGGCATTCTTGAGTATAGTGAAGATGACGTGGAAAACTGGCTAGTTGATTATTTGACTAAAAATCAAGATATTGAAGAATATTTGCAGAACATTTCTATTGATCTAAGGGACTTGGAAGGAGAGCTCTTCAGTATAAAAATCTGGCATGCAATCAACGTGGTGCTAATGAGGAGCTACATTGAGGAGTGGTTTAAAAAAGATGTCGACAAACTTACCAATGAAGGGAAAAGGATGGTTGAGACTGTTCTTGTAACCACCAAGGAAAGACATAAAAGGACATCAGTGAGAAAGTAACAAAGGGAGAGATACCATCATAGTAAGTTCATATTGATCACATCTTTCTATCTTTATCAAGCTCTTCATCTAATTACTCCACCTCTTTAAATAGAAAGGTTTAACCGAGGAATGAGAATTTCCTTTTTCTTCTTACCAGGTCTTGCTGACTTCCATTGCCCACTTTATTCTTTCTACGAACTTCATTCTTATACATGTTTTCTTTATGGTCTGTAGGAGCCCCAATCCCAGGCATTATGACAAACACATTTTAATTTTAGAGAATATGTATTGAACTATATAAATTTTTTAGAAATTCAAAGAGAGCTATTTTGGGAACAATCTCGACTGTACTTTGTAACCTAGTTTTTTCTAAATATAAATTATTTGAGGTTGATTTATCGTTATCTCCATTTGAACTACCCATGTACTACTATGTCAAAGTTCTCTTATGCATGCAAATAATTTTCTTTTAGTTTTTATGTGATCATAAATCTTTAGCCCTACTATGATGGATGTGCAAAATTTATTTTTATTTGCTTTAAATGTATGAATGTGTGTGTTTCTTGGTCCTTTCTCAGGAACTCTCATTTTAAAAGAAAATTAAAAATATTCTTCGTTTTCTATTATATCTATTTTAATTTCCTTTGAAGAACTTCTTTAAAAGTCCCACATTTTAAAAATCTTAGACAGAGGAGTACCACCTCTATAAAAACGCAGGAGGATTTGCATCCTCGTGAGGTTTTCGTTTCGGTCGTAACAAATTTAAGCGTCAACATTTTTGGTGACCATACTGGGGACATGAACTGAAAATTCGGAACTTGGACCAACGTTTTAAAGAGAATATATGACTTTACTCCAGGGTAATCAACCCCATTTAGAATTGGACTAAATAATCAACGAAGCATTTTGCACCAATTGTATAATCTAGTAATATCAACAACCCAAAATTGAGAGGAGTTAGAATAGTCCTAGAAGATATTAGTCCAAGAAGAAGAAAGATAAATTTTCCCAAGAGAAAGGACAGAGGAACGAAAAAATCTAAGAAATCAAATATTGGCTAGAGCAGCACAAGAACAAGGTCAAGATTGAAGCTGGATGAATTCAAGGCACCCATTACCCAAAGTAAAAGTAAGCAACTTTCTGTCCGTAGAAGTAAGAATTCTGATCCTAAAACCTCCTAAAAAATGGCATCAAGAGACGAATCGCCCCGAAACAATCATCATGAGGAGAGAGAAGGAGGTGAAAGAGATGCCGCGAGAAACCAAGGAATCCCAGGGTTCAAAAATAGGAGGGTAAGAGATTCCCCTCTTAATCTCATAGGAGAACAACATGAACTCCTAGTTCTCCCTAAGGGAACCCTAAATGAATTTTCTGGAGATGGGACAATCAATGAAAAGAGGCATTTGCATTTATTTCTTGACATTTGTGACTTCAACGGAGTTGAATATGATGATGTCATGGTGAGGTTATTTTTTCAAACTTTATTAGAAAGAGATTATGAATGGTATACAACATTTCCTAGTCGATCCATTCGCTCATTTAATGACCTCAAAACCATGTTCCTAACTATGTTTCCCTCCCCAATTTCCAACCATCCTCACAGACTTCACCCAAATTGGGTCGAGTAAGAATGAAAGGATACAATATTTTAATCTTAGGTTCAATAAAACTTTGAGTAAAATCCCAGAAGACAAAATACCAAATGACCCATTCATTCATGGTTTCTACAAGAATGCAATGCCCCTGAATCTAAAATATGCCATCAGAACATCCCAGATGGATACTATGGAGGAAGAAATGACTAAGGCCACTAAGATGGAAGAAACTATGATTGAAACGAGCACCAAACCTGGCATTATATTGGAAAGAGTACAAAGGAATATGGGGGGATTGAATATTGATAATTAGGGAGCCTCCAACTCGAGAAATAACGAAGGGTTTAAACCTCAAGCAACTTAGAATCAAATGGCAGGAGGAGGATTATTTAAGGGAACCATACCTGACGTAAAATTTGATCCTGTAGCAGCACAAGAAACAAAGAACATAATTGAGATTGTGCAGATGAACAAAACCATCAAACAGATGCAGAACGAGATAACCAGGCTAAGAAGGGGAGATACTTACATACAAAACCAAAGAATGGAAATTCCCGAACAAAGGAGGAACCCTCCCCCTAAAAACATAGTCATATTCGAGAATACTGAAGACCCACCGAGGCCAAGGGTTCCCAGACAACCCACTCCAAACACGTCTATTTTGGATGATGTATGTGATGAGCAATTGACCGAGCAACAAGGTTATTACTTACATGATGAAAGATCCAAGATAGTGCAGATGGATGAATGTGAGGTGTCCATGTATATATATGGAGAAGGAGACAATGACCCTAACTCGCAAGAAAACATCGTCCAGACAAGAGGATTTGTTAATAGACCAAAGAATAAAGGTGATTCCGACAAAGAAAAGGAAAAATAAAAATAAAAAGAGAATGAAAAAGTGTCGAATGAGAAGGTGACAGTTGGAACCACAAGGAAACACATAGCGACAAGCTCAACTCAAATGGCGTATAATGTCATGGAGGACTTAAGTAAGTTGAGGATAACCTTGCCTTTTACGGAAGTGGTGAAGATTCCTCAGTAGAGGCAGAACATATTGAAGTTGTTGGATGATCCATAAGAAAGAACATAAGCTGTTTTTACCACTCCAAAACAGAATCAGAGCTCGTCGACTACTAAGCTGAGAGGTAAAATTCCACCCTTCTACATCTCAATTGAAAACCATGATGTTGCATTACATAATTGATTCGTTGATACTGGTGCGACAAATAATATAATGCCACTTACAGTCATGAAAGCATTGGGAATGAGTTGTAGTAAATATTATGAAACTAGCGAGATAATATATGCCATCGATTCTAGAAAAGTGCCCACATACAAAGAAATCAAGGATTTTTATTCCTGGATTACAATAGCTCCCCACATCATCAAAATTTTTAATGTTTATTGTTGTAGACCTACCTCCAACATATGGGGTTGTGCTAGGAAGATATTGGAGCTCCATGATCGGTGGATATATAATTAACGACGACAACTGTATGATGCTACCAGGCAAGGAGGGAGAAATGATTAAAGTACCCAGTGAGCCCATAAAACCTTTCTCCTTCAAGAAGAAGGATAATGAATTAATGGAAGACTACATAGACGTCATGATAAGAAACTATTCCATCTTGTACATGGAGAAGAACGAAAACCTAGAACGATTTCAAGACTTGGAGGTCCCAGAATGTTTATTTGAAGGCTATTGGAGAATGTCATTTGATGGAGCATGTTCTAAATCTGGGAACGGAGTTGGAATTATTCTCATAAGCCCAGATAAGATAATGCATTCTCATGCTGTAAGACTGGAATTTCCATGCACAAATAATGAGGCAGAATACAAAGCTTGATCCAAGGGATGATCCTCACACAAGGAATGAAAATATAACATCTCATTGTGACTGAAGATTTAGAGTTCGTCATTAACTAGGTTACCCAAAAGTACAAGATAAAAAAGGAAAGACCTAAATTGTATTTCAAAAAAGTTAATGAATTGATGGAATCTTTTAGCTCTTTCAATATTTCTTTCATTCCAAGGGCTAAGAATCACAAGGAAGATTCACTAGCTTTGGCGGCTTCATTATCTAATCGAGACGATTTTTTGAGAAAAATGTCTTTCCAGGTGGAAAGGGCCTTTCGACCATCCATGCCCAATAATATTGAGTATTTGTAGGTATTTGACAATGACAAATAATTGGAGAATTTCTTAAACGATGATGATGAATAAGATGATAAATTGATTTCCATCCCCAAAGATTGCATACAAGATGAATCTTTGTTTACAAAAGATGATTGTGCCAAGAATCATCTTGAAGAATTTTCAGTTCGAAAGGCGCAAGAAACAAGAAAAGTCAATATTGGAACGAACCAATCTCCTAAATATGTCAATTTGGGAGTCGATTGCATCCCTGAAGAAGTTGATCAATATGTTTCCTTGTTCAAGGAATATATTGATGTGTTTTCTTGTACCTATGACGACTTAAAGGCCCATTCCAAAATGATATTCCAACATATCATTCCTTTGAGGGAAGAAACCAAACCGTAGTGAAACAAAAAATAAGAATAATGAATCCCAAGTTGAAGCCCCTAGTAAAAATTGAGTTGGAAAAGTTGAAGAAGGTAGGGATAATATATCCCATCAGACATTCGGTCTGGCTTTGAAATCCTATGATTGTTAGGAAGAAGATCAGAGAAATCTGAATGTGTGTCAACTTCAAAGATCTTAATAAAGCGAGCATACAAGATAATTTTCTCCTGCCCAATATGGAATTTCTGCTACAACAAGTTACGTGATCGGAATGCATGTCTGTGTTGGATGGTTTCTCTGGATATAATCAATTTTTAGTTGCTAAGGAAGATAGAGAAAAGACAACATTTATCACACCATGGGAAACATATGCATATGCTAGAATTCCCTTCGGTTTGAAGAATGCTGAAGCCACGTTCCAAAGGGCCATGGATCACACATTTAGCGGATTGATAGGAAATTTTATGACAGACTAGCAAGATGAGTTGACAATGCATTCAAGCAAAAGGGTGGATCACATTCATCATTTAAGAAAAGTATTTGAAAGATGTAGATTATACAACATCTCTCTCAACCCAAAAAAATGCTTGTTTGTTGTGACTCAAGGCAAGTTGTTGGACCACATTGTATGCAAAGAAGGGATTTGCATACACCTGGAAAGGTTTAAAGAAATTAATGAACTCAACCCCCCAACATCCAAGAAGGGAGTCCAACCATTCTTCGAGAAAATTAATTGTGTTCACAAATTTGTTCTTGATTACGCAAGCATCGTAAAACCCATAAATTTGTTGCTAAAAAAAGAGCAGAGGTTCGAGTGGACAACACATACTCAGGAAGCATTCAACAATATCAAGGGGGCCATCAACACTGCTCCCATCCTCATTATTCCATATTTCTAGAGGGATTTTATTATCTATTCATTTTCCACAGAAGTAGTCGTCGTGTCCATCCTCACTCAGAAAAATAACAAGTCTTAATTCTCAATCATGTTCTTGGAAGGAGATAGTGGAAGAGAGATTATCTCATTATCTTCTTGTCCAAATTTACTGTTTGATGGTGCCATCTGCAACTTTCTCTCTAGTTCATGAAAAATACTCATGTGGAATTTTTCATGACATAACATTCGATCTTACAACATATACTTCTCTTCCTCAAGAGCTTGCATATGAATTCTTAACTAAAAATTCTCTCTTTGTATTTTTTGATTAATGTTCTTCTGAAGTCTCAGCTTCATAAGAACTTTACTCATCTTGTTTTCTAGAAAAGATCCTTCAACATCTTCACCAGTTGAACTCTTGGATTCATCACAACAACAACTTGCAACACACGCCAAAACCAGATTTGATACCAACCTGATCCAAACATCCTTAGACACCACTTGTTTCTTCACATATATACATGCAGTATCTAACTTGATCCAAAATAATTTTACTGATTGTATGAGCTGCAGATGGTTGTGATCTATGTGGGTGATTGTCTACTTTCCCATAATGTAATGTTTCCATTGACGGTAGGCTTTCACAATGGAATAAATTTCCTTGTCATAGGTGGGGTATTTATGAAAGGTATAAGAGAGTGTCTCACTATGGTATGCTATTGGATGACCATGCTGAGTGAGAACTATTCCTATAACATAGTCATATGCATCACTCTCAATCTAGAACGATTGTTGCGGATTAGGTAAAGAGAGTACTGCAACTGAGCACAAGCGATGATTCAAATCATCAAATGCTCGTTGTTGTGCCTTCCCCCATGCAAAATTTTCCTTGTGAATTCCCTTGGTCAGTTGGTTGAGGGCCTATGTAATATGGGAGAATCCCAACACAAAACATTGGTAGAAGTTGGCAAGTCCCAAGAAGCTTCGAATCTCGGTTATTGTGGTCGGGGCTGGCCAATCATGAATGACTTGGATCTTAGCTGGATCCACATGTACCCCATGCTCATCAAGAATTTCACCCAAGTATTGGACCATGTTCATGCCAAAGAAACTGTTTTCCAAGTTGGCATATAGCTTGTGTTGCCGCAGAGTGCTCAAAACATGTTGAATATGCTACATGTGCTCCTCCCAAGTTTTGTTGAAGATGAGTATGTCATACATATATACCACCATAAAATATTTGGTGAAGGGTTTGAATACGTCATCCATCAACTTCATGAAAGTTGCTGGTGCATTTGTTAATCAAAAGGGCATGACCAGCCATTCGAAGATACCTTCTTTAGATTTGAAAGTTGTCTTCCATACATCAGTCAATTCGATGGGAACCTGGTGGTATCTAGAATTTAGTTCAATATTGATGAAGAAATCCCCCCCCTTAAGTTGTTCAAGAAGGTCATCAATTTGGGGAATTGGGTACTGTTTCCTGACTATGATTTTGTTTAATGCTATATAATCAATGCAAAGCCACCAGGTTTCGTCTTTCTTCTGCACCAATAAAATCGGGCTTCCTCAAGGGGAGGAGTTAGGTCGTATGTGCCATTTTTGAAGCAACTCTTGGATCTGACGATTGATTTCGTCATTTTCCATTAGTGAGTGACGATAGACTAGTCCATTAGGCATAGGTGCACCGGGGGTTAGATAAATTGGATGCTTGAATTGGCAGTGCATCAATACCCCGATGGGTGAGGATGAGATGTCTATGTACTCTTCCATGATCCTATCCACTTTCTTCTTCTGCAAAGAGAGGCTATGTGTAGAGGTCATATATTTGGCGACGATCTTCGACTTAAAACGAGAACGGATCACAAAGAAGACAAAGTTCCTGGTCTATGAAATGACCTTACTGCATTTCTTAATAGAGATTAAAGAAATAATGGTAGGCGATGCTATCTATGGTATCCTATAAAATTGTATACCCAAAGTAATAATAACACTATAGGGTCTAGAATCATACACAACATGTCACTTCCACAAATATGCTTGGCCTAAAATAACATCACAAACTTCAAGGGAAGAAATATCAAATAATACCTCGTCTTTGAAGGGGTTGATGCTGTAGGGAAAACGACATTGTTGGATGACGAAGATATCTCTTCCTTAACGAAGGCACCCGATGGTGTAGGGTTGTGGGTGTAGTGTCATCGACAGGTCCAACTTCTTGATGACCTCTACTGAGATCAGTTTATTCTGATTTCCACTCTATTTCATTTCTTTTTCGATAGTGACAATATGTGTTCCCCTTCCTCTGGTTCTTCTATTTATCTTGGCTAGACTTGATGATCTCGGTAGAGGTCATCAAGCAGTTCGAAAGAGTCTTTGATACCCAATTTGGTGTGTATGGTATGGACAATATTAGTGAAATATGGTACTGTCTGGTCCTTTTCTTGACGCAACATGGTCCATCTTGTATACTCTTACTCGTAGCTTCCAACAGGGTAGTACTATTCTTTAATGACATCCTTGAAGGAATCCCATGTGGGGGAAACCACAAATATTGCAGATTCCTATGTGACCCTTTACTTAGATTAAGTATCGCACTAGTCCTTAACATGGGGGATGACCTTGAGGAGTGAAAAAGTAATATTTTCCATATCATAAAAATTATGGACCAAAAAATACCCTTCAAGGAGATTCAACCATTTAGCTATAACATCCGCATCTATCAGTTCTTCAAATAATGGAATATCAAAATTTACTTGTACCTTGAAGGGGGTTGTGTGTCCGCTTGATGAAGATGCGTCTCCTGCGGGAATCCGTTGAAGGATCTACACAAAATTTTCTATCATTTTGTTCCTTTGTCGTGCAAGGGCTTCCTTGAGAAATAGTTTAAAATGATCTCCCACTCCATCATCTTTATTCTCATCCCCCATGAGTTTTTGTTGGGCTCAACATGGATGATCTTGCAAAGGCTCGAATGGTTCGAGTCCCAACTTCTTGTATCCAAATATTATCGGGGACATGCACAAAGAAAAACAAATGAAGAGCAGACTGCTCTGATACCACTAATCTAGATTTATGAGCGGAACAAAATGAATAACATATTGAATACAATAACATAAAGATACATATAACAACATTATATATACAATGAATAATAACTTCTATTGAATAAATAAAATATGTTAAGAACCAAACATCAATATAGCATGGAAAAACCTCAGGAAAAGTACTCAATGCCTTGAAACAGAGATAATTTCAGATAATAAGCCTCTTCGAGGGGGCAACCTCCTTTTACCCCACTTAAATGTTCAAGTCCAAGATGATTCAAAATGAAAATGTCTCCTTGGTATAT
>JASDQU010104428.1:74163-92617 GCA_032191745.1 Picea mariana | reverse complement strand
ATTGCACAATTTGTTTTGCTACAACTAGGTGATTGGTCAAAGAAAGTCAGGGATGGATATGGATATAGTAGAAGTGTTTGCAGAAGATTATTTTTCAAATTCAATAGTATCAGACTCTTGGGTAGTTTTCTCAACATAAGAAGGTAAAAGAAGATTTAAAGATAAAATTTGGATTTTCTCAACATATGGAATCATGTACTATGAGATATTAGACCTAAAGAAACCTCCTCAAGCTTCATTTTTTCTTTCCAAGTGAATTTGATGCATTAGGTTGAAGAATGCATTCTACAGAAAAGTTTGTAGTGCAAACTGTCTTTTTTACACTAAGCGTGCTGCAAACTTGTCTATTTTCAACATGGATGAGTTTTGATTAAAATTTGAATTGGAAAGAGTATTTTTGGGTCAAGGTGGCCACATATATTTGAATATAAAATCATTCCCCATCAAATCATGCAGGTGGAACTTCGTTTCCTCAATGGAAACATTCTAGGGATCAAATCCTAGAATGTAGGAATATGACTAGATTTGGAAATTTGTATTTTCCTGTTTTAGTCATGTTCTTTGGAGATAGATTCCGATGAGATGAAAAGGTATTTTTGGAAAGTGAGAGAGGTTTTTCACAAGAATGAGCTCCTATGAAAAAAAATCACTCAGTTTTCCAACAACTATTTGGATTTGGGAGATATAGGTGAATATTTGAGAGGCATATTTCCAAAATTTTTATACTCTGCTTTTTCCAGCCACCTCACAAATTCGAATTTGAGTTGGATATCTTCAAAAAACTAAAGATAGGTGAAGAGGTTATGAGATCCAGATATTTTGGATCTAGATAAGCTTGTAATATTTCTATATAAAGGACCAAATAAAGGATCAAATGGAAAAAAGGGGGGTTCGAAATTGGAGATCTTAATAGACTCTTTTTGTGTAAAGACCTTTTGATATATATACTCGAATATAAGTATTTCTCATAGTTTTTGTTCATATATCTTTCCATTTATCTTTTCCTATACCTGTGGTCGAATGTATGCTCATTTATTTTGTTTATATAGTGATTGATGAAAGTATTTTTATCATTGCATTGATAGGCAAAACCACAAGTATTTTGCCTTGTTATAATCAGCCTTTCATATGTGTTTTTAATGTATATGATATTGCTGGTATAGTAAGAATTCTTCATCCATATTAGTCTGTAAAACTATCTGATCAGTATTATTGAGGGCCTTATTTTGTCTGGATGTATTCAAGTGTGTCTTGAGTGAGGGAGTGATCCAAAATGGACACAGGAACCAAAATGGGTCCAGGAAGGCCTAAAAATCAAAGTTCTTGAAATTGGACAAAACCATCGCTATTGTGTCCATCTCGTCACACTGATTATGACCATATAATGTTTTCCTCAAACAGACACCGTATGCGAAAGTTATCACGTTTTGATCAAATTCCCAAACATGCAAAAAGTCAATTGGGTCAAAGTCAATGTTGACGTCAGCAGGTATGACAAGTGACGTTAGCATGACCACATGATGATGTCATGACGACATCATCATGTTGATGTGGCATCACTAGGAGGTGACATGTGTCACTCGGTTTCAACACTTTCGGGCTGAGTTTGCATTGTATGGATTTGACACGTGTCACTATACGGATGACACATGGTAGTCCGTACAATGACATGGCCCAATGGTAGGCTGACACGTGGCTGTACAAACAATAAATGGTAGTACAACAGGATGATGTGGCAGTGACATGTGGCAGATGACAAGAGTGTACGGTGGAGGAGGGGGCAGTACATACTGACACGTGGCATTACGACAACCTGACATACCAGTGACATGTGGTAGATGACTGGGATGTACGACAAATGATGTGGCAGGTGAATGGGCGGCTGGCTGGGCTGTTGCGTCAACAGTACAGGCCAATCCTAGGGTGACTTGTGGCCCAATTACAGGGTGCCACGTGGAATCCCATATTTTCCCAAGTTTCGCTGGGTAGAATTTTGTTATGAGCTGGGGGGGTTCGAATCTTTGACCTCACGGGATATGCAACGTCTTTGTAACCTCTGGTGCATCGACCGTTCTATCCATGTGACTTGGTTTGTAATCGACGCATTTTATTTAAATGTCTAAATGTGGTGCGGTTAGGGGATAAGACCTGGTCGGTGGGGGCCAACAACCATACAGGCGTGTGGAGGGTTAGAGATTGGACATATGTGCCAACACAACATGACCAAGTGCGAAAGGTAAGGGGGCCGAGTCCGGGGGCTAAAGACCAGCGCCAACCATCCCAAGGCCATATGGAGTGTGCGCATACGACCAGGGGCCCAGAGGAAGGGGGATGTGCCCAATTTTGGCCCAAATATGGGTTTTTAAACTATATGTTATAATTTTTGTTGATTTTCAGCGATTTTTGAGAGATTTTGTCCATTTTTGGAGGATCTGGAGCCCTTTTTGAGGCCAGATCTTGGGGAGAAGTTGGGAGGTTGTTGCCAAATTCAAGCTTATATAAACCAGAGGTTCTTGGAAGCCTTTGGGAGAGGTTTAGAAGAGGATAAATGCTATAGAATTGTGAAGCCAAAGTCAGTTTTATGTAGGGAAGCCATTGAGGAGAGCAACTTTGCAGGCCAATTTCGGGAGCTTCGCTCAACCATTTTCAGTGCCGTCAGTTGTGTTGGGTTCTTAAGGTCGAGAAGAAAAAATCCAGACTAGTTTGTATTCCAAATGACACTTTTTAGATGTACTTTTGAAGCATTGAATAGAAATAAGAAAGCCTCACCCACTGAGACAAAAGGCCCGAAGATGTAGGCAATCTTGCCGAACTCCATTAACAACTTTGTTGTTATGGTTTTCTGATTCTTTGTGCTTACTTTCAAATATGAATTCTTATTATGGATTCCATGTTATATCATTAATATCTTCCTCTTTCTTCAATTCCTAAATGTTTAATGAACTCATGCTTTAAAAACTTAACCATAGTCTTAAAAGATCTTTTCAGATCAAGGAGTCATTGAGTAAATTATTCATTTTTGATCTATTTTCATACATTTCATTGAGAATTTGATTAAGTTACCAAGCTCACTCGACCTACAACCTAGAGTGACTCTTGGAGTGATAACACAACCCACCAAAGTAAGAAATTAATCCACAGTTCTTCAGGAGGAGGAGGAGATAAGAACCCTCCTCTTGGAAAATTTTAAAGTTCTCATAAACTTCCCTTGAGGAAGAAAAGAAAAAAACATTGCGCAAGAAGAGGTGGGACCTCGAGGAGAAAGAGATATCCACGACCTCTCCCTTGAGGATATGGAACTCAAAATTGACAAAGAGAAAGTGTTCCCCAATGTTGACTAGCTAGAGAACAATG
Source organism: Picea mariana (assembly GCA_032191745.1). Taxonomy (NCBI): domain Eukaryota; kingdom Viridiplantae; phylum Streptophyta; class Pinopsida; order Pinales; family Pinaceae; genus Picea; species Picea mariana. Next base: position 89,263 of record JASDQU010104428.1, on the reverse strand, counting down.
TTGGCAAAAACCCTCAGAATGCAATAATTGAGACCGATACCTTCGACGAACAAGAGTCTTTTTCATTTCAGAGCATTATTTTTTACAACGAGTCGAAACATTTGATTATTGAGAAAATAAATGTAAAGAATAATAAGGGGAAATCTCATTCAGATATTAACCTACGGAACATGCGACCTTCCCAAATTTCCCAGATACACTATGCAACTGGAGATGCTCTAGATAATTCTATTGACAACCTTGAAGCAGAGAATGACAGGTTAAAGGACAAAATCAAAGAATTGGAGGAAGATTTAATGCCTCTTCCAGTAATTTCCAGTCCTTTAGCAATGATCGGGCCTACCACACCTGTGAAAAAATTAAAAGGGTCGGCAAGCATTCTCACATCATCCCGGGGCTATGTGGAAAATAATATCAAGAAAAGAATGGAATTAATAACCGAGGCTTGGGAGATGTCAAAGAGCATGGTCTCTTTTGGAAAGATAGCACACACTTTTCATGAATATATGCAAGAAGATTTGAAAAAAGAAGTTTTCTACCTTGATGTGGTTGTACCATTTGATGTTAAAGTTACCAATATGGCAAAGTTGAGAAAGAGAGAGGAGGATATCCCTTCTCCGAACTGGGTAAAACAACTAAACTCATACTGGAGGGAAAAGGTCAAAAACCTGAATATTATTGTCCAATCATGCAGTCGGGCCATAACCAGAGGTGAAGAATTATTTAAGAAGCTAAGTGAGATAGATCTAGCTGGCAACACCAATGAGATCTAAGAACTCAAATTGATACTCAACTCGTTGTTCTTAAACAAGCAAACATTTTATGAACAAGTTGACATCTTTAAGGGGTTATCATTTGAAAAATTCTATGGCATTCTTGAGTATAGTGAAGATGACGTGGAAAATTGGCTAGTTGATTATTTGACTAAACATCAAGATATTGAAGAATATTTGCAGATTTCTATTAATCTAAGGGACTTGGAAGGAGAGCTCTTCAGTATAAAAATCTGGCATGAAATCAACGTGGTGCCAATGAGGAGCTACATTGAGGAGTGGTTTAAAAAAGCTATTGACAAACTTACCAATGAAGGCAAAAGGATGGTTGAGGCGGTTCCTGTAACCACCGAGGAAAGCCATAAAAGGACATCAGTGAGCAAGTAACAAAGGGAGAGATACCATCATAGTAAGTTCATATTGATCACATCTTTCTATCTTTGTCAAGATATTCATCCAATTACTCCACCTCTTTAAATAGAAAGGTTTAACAGAGGACTGGGAATTTCCTTTTTCTTCTTACCAGGTCTTGCTGACTTCCACTGCCCACTTTCTTCTTTCTACGAACTTCATTCTTATACATATTTTCTTTATGGTCTATAGGAGCCCCAATCCCAGGCATTATGACAAACACATTTTAATTTCAGAGAATATGTATTGAACTATATATATTTTTTAGAAATTCAAAGAGAGCTATTTTGGGAACAATCTTGACTGTACTTTGTAACCTAGTTTTTTCTAAATATAAAGTATTTGAGGTTGATTTATCGTTATCTCCATTTGAACTACCCATGTACTACTCTGTCAAAGTTCTCTTATGCATGCAAGTCATTTTCTTTTAGTTTTTATGTGATCATAAATCTTTAGCCCTACTATGATGGATGTGCAGAAGTTCTTTTTATTTGGTTTAAATGTATGAATGTGTGTGTTTCCTAGTCCATTCTCAGGAACTCTCTTTTTAAAAGAAAATTAAAAATATTCTTCGTTTTCTATTATATCTATTTTAATTTCCTTTGACGAACTTCTTTAAAAGTCCCACATTTTAAAAATATCGGACAGAGGAGTACCACCTCTATAAAAACGGAGGAGGATTTTCATCCTCGTGAGGTTTCCTTTTCGGTCATAACAAATTCAAGCGTCAACATTTTTGGTGACCATACTGGGGACATGAACTGAAAATTTGGAACCTGGACCAACGTTTTAAAGAGAATATATGAATTTACTCCAGGGTAATCAACCCCATTTAGAATTGGACTAAATAATCAGCGAAGAATTTTTCACCAATTGTATAATCTGGTAATATCAACAACCCAAAATTGAGAGGAGTTAGAAGAGTGCTGGAAGATCTTAGTCCAAGAAGAAGAAAGAGAAATTTTCCCAAGAGAAAGGAGAGAGGAACGACAAAATCTAAGAAATCAAATATTGGCTAGAGAAGCACAAGAACAAGGTCAAGATTGAAGCTGGATGAATTCAAGGCACCCATTACTCAAAGTAAAAGTAAGTAACTTTCTGTCCGTAGAAGTAAAAAGTCTGATCCTAAAACCTCCTCAAAAATGGCATCAAGAGACGAACTGCCTCGAAACGATCATCATGAGGAGAGAGAAGGAGGCGAAAGAGATGCTGCGAGATACTAAGGAATCCTAGGGTTCAAAAATAGGAGGGTAAGAGATTCCCCTCTTAATATCATAGGAGAACAACATGAACTCCTAGTTCTCCCTAAGGGAACGTTAAAGGAATTTTCTGGAGATGGGACAATCAATGAAAAGATGCATTTACATTTATTTCTTGACATTTGTGACTTCAACTGAGTTGAATATGATGATGTCATGGTGAGGTTATTTTTGCAAACTTTATTAGAAAGAGCTTATGAATGGTATGAAACATTTCCTAGTCGATCCATTCGCTCATTTAACGACCTCAAAACCATGTTCCTAACTATGTTTCCCTCCCCAATTTCCAATCATACCCTCCTCACAGACTTCACCCAAATTGGGTCGAGTAAGAACGAAAGAATACAATATTTTAATGTTAGGTTTAATAAAACTTTGAGTAAAATCCTAGAAGACAAAATACCAAATGACCCATTCATTCATGGTTTCTACAAGAATGCAATGCCCCCGAATCTAAAATATGCCATCAGAACATCCCAGATGGATACTCTGGAGGAAGCATTGACTAAGGCCACTGAGATGGAAGAAACTACGATTGAAACAGGTGCCAACCCTGGCATTATATTGGGAAGAGTACAAAGGAATATGGGGGGATTGAATATTGATAATCAGGGAGCCTCCAACTCGAGAAATAACGAAGGGTTTAAACCTCAAGCAACTTAGAATCAAATGGCAGGAGGAGGATTTTTTAAGGGAACCATACCTGACGTAAAATTTGATCCTGTAGCATCACAAGAAACAAAGCAAAGAATTGAGATTGCGCAGATGAAAAAAACCATCAAACAGATGCAGAACGAGATAACCAGGTTAAGAAGGGGAGATACTTACATACAAAACCCAAGAATGGAAATTCTCTAACAAAGGAGGAACCCTCCCCCTAACAACATAGTCATATTTGAGAATACTGAAGACCCACCGAGGCCAAGGGTTCCCAGACAACCCACTCCAAACGCGTCTATTTTGGATGATGTCTGTGACGAGCAATTGACCGAGCAAGAAGGTTATTACTTACATGATGAAAGCTCCGAGATAGTGCAGATGGACGAATGCGAGGTGTCCATGTATATATATGGAGAAGGAGACAACGACCCTAACTCGCAAGAAAACGTCGTCTAGACAAGAGGATTTGTTAATAGACCAAAGAATAAAGGCGACTCCGACAAAGAAAAGGAAAAATAAAAATAAAAAGAGAATGAAAAAGTGTCGAATGAGAAGGTGACAGTTGGAACCACAAGGAAACACATAGCGACAAGCTCAACTCAAATGGCGTATAATGTCATGGAGGACTTAAGTAAGTTGAGGATAACCTTGCTTTTTACAGAAGTGGTGAAGATTCCTCAGTAGAGGCAAAACATATTGAAGTTGTTGGATGATCCATAAGAAAGAACATAAGCTGTTTTTACCACTCCAAAACAGAACCAGAGCTTGTAGACTACTAAGCTGAGAGGTAAAATTCTGCCCTTCTACATCTCAATTGAAAACCATGATGTTGCATTACATAATTGATTAGTTGATACTGGTGGGACAAATAATATAATGCCACTTGCGGTCATGGAAGCATTGGGAATGAGTTGCAGTAAATATTATGAAACCGGTGAGAGAATATATGCGATTGATTCTAGAAAAGTGCCTGCATATAGAGAAATCAAGAATTTTTATGCCTGGATTACAATAGCTCCCCACATCATCACAATTTTTAATGTTTATTGTTGTAGACCTGCCTCCAACATATGGGGTTGTGCTGGGAAGATATTGGAGCTCCATGATCGGTGGATATATAATTAACGATGACAACTGTATGATGCTACCAAGCAAGGAGGGAGAAATGATTAAAGTACCTAGTGAGCCCAGAAAACCTTTCTCCTTCAAGAAGAAGGATAATGAATTAATGGAAGACTACATAGATGTCGGGATAAGAAACTATTCCATCTTGCACATGGAGCAGAATGAAAACCTAGAACGATTTCAAGACTTGGAGGTCCCAGAATGTTTATTTGAAGGCTATTGGAGAATGTCATTTGATGGAGCATGTTCTAAATCTGGGAACGGAGTTGGAATTGTTCTCATAAGCCCAGATAAGACAATGCATCCTCATGCTATAAGACTAGAATTTCCATGCACAAATAATGAGGCAGAATACAAAGCTTTGATCTAGGGGATGATCCTCGCACAAGGAATGAAAATATAACATCTCATTGTGAATGAAGATTTAGAGTTCGTCAACAACTAGGTTACCCAAAAGTACAAAATAAAAAAGGAAAGACCTAAATTGTATTTCAAAAGAGTTAATGAACTGATGGAATCTTTTAGCTCTTTCAATATTTCTTTCATTCCAAGGGATAAGAATCACAAGGAAGATTCACTAGCTTTGGCGGCTTCATTATCTAATCGAGACGATTTCCTGAGAAAAATGTCTTTCCAGGTAGAGAGGGCCTTTCGACCATCCATGCCCAATAATATTGAGTATTTGTAGGTATTTGACAATGACAAATAATTGGAGAATTTCTTAAACTATGATGATGAATAAGATGATAAATCGATTTCCATCCCCAAAGACTGCATACAAGAGGAATCTTTGTTTACAAAAGATGATTGTGCCAAGAATCGTCTTGAAGAATTTTCAGTTCGAAAGGCACAAGAAACAAGAAAAGTCAATATTGGAACGAACCAGTCTCCTAAATATGTCAATTTGGGAGTCGATTGCACCCCCGAAGAAGTTGATCAATATGTTTCCTTGTTAAAGGAATATATTGATGTGTTTTCTTGTACCTATGATGGCTTAAAGGCCAATTCAAAAACAATATTCCAACATATGATTCCTTTGAGGGAAGAAACCAAACCGTAGTGAAACAAAAAATAAGAATAATGAATCCCAAGTTGAAGCCCCTAGTAAAAAATGAGTTGGAAAAGTTGAAGAAGGCAGGGATAATATATCCCATCAGACATTTGGTCTGGCTTTGAAATCCAATGATTGTCAGGAAGAAGATCGAAGAAATCTGAATGTGTGTTGACTTCGAAGATCTTAATAAAGCGAGCATAAAAGATAATTTTCTCCTGCCCAATATGAAATTTCTGCTACAACAAGTTACGTGATTGGAATGCATGTCTATGTTGGATGGTTTCTCTGGATATAATCAAGTTTTAGTTGCTGAGGGAGATTGTCTACTTTCCCAGAATGTAATGTTTCGATTGACGGTAGGCTTTCACAATGGAATAGATTTCCTTGTCATAGGTGGGGTATTTCTGAAAGGTATAAGAGAGTGTCTCACTATGGTATGCTACTGGATGACCATGCTGAGTGAGAACTGTTCCTACAACATAGTCATATGCATCACTCTCAATCTCGAATGGTTGTTGTAGATTAGGTAAAGAGAGTACTGCAACTGAGCACAAGCGATAATTCAAATCACCAAATGCTTGTTGTTGTGCCTTCCCCCATGCGAACTTTTCCTTGTGAATTCCCTTGGTCAGTTGGTTGAGGGCCTATGTAATATGGGAGAATCCCAACACAAAACGTTGGTAGAAGTTGGCAAGTCCCAAGAAGCTTCGAATCTCAGTTATTGTGGTCGGGGCTGGCCAATCATGAATGACTTGGATCTTAGCAGGATCCACATGTACCCCATGCTCATCAAGAATGTCGCCCAAGTATTGGACCATGTTCATGCCAAAGAAACTGTTTTTCAAGTTGGCATATAGCTTGTGTTGTCGCAGAGTGCTCAAAACATGTTGAATATGCTACATGTGCTCCTCCCAAGTTTTGTTGAAGATGAGTATGTCATACATATATACCACCATAAAATATTTGGTGAAGGGTTTGAATATGTAATCCATCAACTTCATGAAAGTTGCTGGTGCATTTGTTAATCAAAAGGGAATGACCAACCATTCAAAGATACCTTCTTTAGATTTGAAAGTTGTCTTCCATACATCAGTCAATTCGATGGGAACCTAGTGGTATACAAAATTTAGTTCAATATTGATGAAGAAATTTCCCCCCTTAAGTTGTTCAAGAAGGTCATCAATTTGGGGAATTGGGTACTGATTCCTGACTATGATTTTGTTTAATGCTATATAATCAATGCAAAGCCACCAGGTCTCGTCTTTCTTCTGCACCAATAAAATTGGGCTTCCTCAAGGGGAGGAGTTGGGTCGCATGTGCCCTTTTTGAAGCAACTCTTGGATCTGACGATTGATTTCGTCATTTTCCATCAGTGAGTCACGATAGACTAGTCCATTAGGCATAGGTGCACTAGGGGTTAGATAAATTGGATGCTTGACTTGGTAGTGCATCAGTACCCCGATGGGTGAGGATAAGATGTCTATGTACTCTTCCATGATCCTATCCACTTGCTTCTTTTGCAAAGAGAGGATATGTGTAGAGGTCATAGATTTGGTGGCGACCTTCGGCTTAAAATGAGAACGGATCACAAAGAAGATGAACTTCCTGGTCTATGAAATGACCTTACTGCATTTCTTAGCAGAGATTAAAGAAATAGCGGTAGGCGATGCTATCTATGGTATCCTATACAATTGTATACCCAAAGGAATAATAACACTGTAGGGTCTAGAATCATACACAACATGTCACTTCCAAAAATATGCTTGGCCTAAAAGAACATCACAAACTTCAAGGGGAGAAATATCAAATAATACCTCATCTTTGAAGGGCTTGATGCCATAGGGAAAACAACATTGTTGGATGATGAAGATATCTCTTCTTTAACGAAGGCACCTGATGGTGTAGGGTTGTGGGTGCAGTGTCATCGACAGGTCCAACTTCTTGATGACCTCTACCGAGATCAGTTTATTCTGATTTCCACTCTGTTTCATTTCTTTTTCAATAGCAACAATATGCGTTCCCCTTCCTCTGGTTCTTCTATTTCTCTTGGCTAGACTTGAGGATCTCAGTAGAGGTCATCAAGCAGTTCAAAAGAGTCTTTGATACCCAATTTGGTGTGTAGGGTATGGACAATATTAGTGAAATATGACACTGTTTGGTCCCTTTCCTGACGCAGCATGGTCCATCTTGTATAATATTACTCATAGCTTCCAACAGGGTAGTATTATTCTTTAATGACATCCTTGAAGGAATCCCATGTGGGGGAAACCACAAATATTGCAGATTCCTATGTGACCCTTTACCAAGATTAAGTATCCCACCAGTCCTTAACATGGGGGATGACCTTTAGGAGTGCAAAAGTAATATTTTCCATATCATAAAAATTATGGACCAAAAAATACCCTTCGAGGAGATTCAACCATTTAGCTACAACATCCACATCTATCAATTCTTCAAATAATGGAATATCAAAATTTAATTGTACCTTGAAGGGGGTTGTGTGGTCGCTTGATGAAGATGCGTCTCTTGCGAGAATCCATTGAAGGATCTACGCAAAATTTTCTATCATTTTGTTCCTTTGTCGTGCAAGGGATTCCTTGAGAAATAGTTTAAAATGATCTCCCTCTCCATCATCTTTATTCTCATCCCCCATGAGTTTTTGTCGGGATCAACATGGATGATCTTACAAAGGCTCGACTGGTTCGAGTCCCAACTTCTTGTATCCAAATATTATCGGGGACATGCACAAAGTAAAACAATTGAAGAGCAGACCGCTCTGATACCAATAATCTAGATTTATGAGCGAAACAAAATGAATAACATATTGAATAAAATAACACAAAGATACAGATAACAACAATATATATACAATGAATAATAACTTATATTGAATAAATAAAATAGGTTGAAACTCTAAAACTGCAGAACTCAAAACAACTTGCTTGAATGAAGGTAGCTATCTCTGAGAAGAGATGTGGATGATACACGCATTCGTCTGAGGAGAATGATTACAATGAGGCTCTAGAGGCATTTTTAACATTACTCATGAATGCCAAAACCCTATACATTCAAAAATATAACCCTAGGAGATGAAATGCCAAACTTTATGTGGGCACCGATGGGTAAGTTAGTCCCTCAACTTCTTGGGGGTCGTAATTTTTGCATACAACCTCTGTTTTAGGCGTGTGATAGCTCGTTGGAAATGTATTTTCGAGACATGCACATTATGTAATCAAAATCTGAATCTATTTATAGTTTGACTATGGAAAGAAAAAAAAACTTTTTAGGGCCCCAAAACGACCTTGGAAGTACAAAAAGATGTATTGACATGAAAACTTCCAAAATAAGCCAGTTGGAATAGGTGGGAGACCACCAATATACACCTAGATGTTGTGTAGGGATTATGAATATCCCCGAAAGTGCATAACCCATAATTACAAATAAATTTCATCATTATAGAGAAACGTGTTGAATTACAAATTGTCAAGAGGAGTGAGTTGGAATAGGTGGGTGGCCACCAATATCCACCTAGATCAAATAAAATGGTTGATCGTAAACTTTGTGAGTATTTACATTTCCAACCTTTCTTAACATTTTATGTTTGTTGTGATTTTTATATTTAAATAATTAATTTACACTTGTCCATGGATGTCTTCCAATAGCCGCTAACATACAAAGAGGATCCAACCCATGAATTGATAAACATTGGGTTTTGTATGGGTTATGAGTATATGTTTAAGTATGAAAGTTTAATTGTATTTTTTTTATGTAGTTGTGTTGTTTAACTTCCCTAGTTTTATAATTAATCAAACAACAAGAAACCTTTATATTGATTATATCAACTGTGCTTTGTCATGACATATTAAACATGTAGGAAACAAAGTATGGAATGCAACCAAGAGAGGATGTTTTGAGAGAATGCGTGAATAATGGCTTCAAAAGAATGTGTATTTTTTATGAAATACTTGGTGCTAAGGTATATTTTTTTATTTACGCAATCATGTATATTCCACTATATATATAAATATAGATATACTTAATACAATTTATTTCTATGTTTGTAGATGGAAGATGAAGGGGTAGAACATAAAAAACAAGTCGATCAAGAAAACATTAGGTTAAATAATCAAAGTACAATATCACTTACAAATGATGAAGAAATGAGACATACACATGGCTCGAGCGATGACAATAGTTCAATTGATGAATGTCAATCAATATAATTGAATGTTACTGCAAGTTGTATGTTTTGGAATATTTGGCTCTAAAATTCATGGATTTTATTTAATGTACTTGACATATTGTCCCAATTGCATGAGGACATGTTACAGATAAGTGTAAAAATTACATATTGATTACAATTTGATTATTGTGGACCTATGTGTTGTCCCCTTTTGTATGAAAATGGGTCTCTTATTCATATATAATAAAATGTGTTTCTTATTTTATTACATTGTCAAATGTTGTAAAATGTTGTGTTGTTGAATAATTAATATGTGGATGGTTTACATTGTTACAAATAATAGAGGTGTAATTCATTGGATAACGCATTAATGCAACTATTATATCAAAATGCAATAAAAAAATATAAACCCATATTATTATAAAAAATATTTGATTTTGAAGTGATTAATTGAAAATTTGTAAAAAAATAATTAATTAAAATATATACATATCAGTGCACTGTATTCTTATGAACTCACTAGATGGTGCATTCCATAAGATAGAAAGTGGGATGTTTTGAGGAGTCATATGCATCAGTGCAATTAATTATAATAACACACCGGTATGAACTATTACAAAAAAACATCATTCTGTAAACGACATAACATACAATAATATTTATCGTTGCAAAATTGTACGGTGATAATGTTTAAAATATAAATCGAGGAACTAAATATGATGTATGCACCGATGATTTAATTTTATTATATGTAATGGGGCTCTAAATATAATGTATGTACTGGTGCTTTTAGTATAATATATAGATCAATGTTTAGTAAAAATAATGGTGCCAACATCTCATCTCAAATAATCAAAATTTCACTACCCTTCAGTGCACATGGTAAAACAAACATCAATACATTCTGATTATACAAGCGTCAGGGCACATGCTATATGAAATACATCGAGGCTCAGGATAACTTAAATTCATCGATGCACACTATAAATTAAACACACCCGAGCATACAAAAACTAAAAAGAATTGGTGTTTAATATGCAAACAAGGCAGAGCCGATGCGTAGAAATTATAAGAGAATCAATGATTTTAATACAACGAAAAAGTTGAAACCAGTTCACAATAATTATAAATGTACCGATGCATTTGTATTATTATAACACATTAAGGGGGGTTTGTCGATAATGTACTGGTTCTTTTTGACAATAAAAGAACCGGAAAAAAACCTACGCTACAACCTCCGCCTACCCAATTTTTTTTAGTTATATGGAACATCCCTTACAACCTCCGCTAAAACCTCTGCAATCAACTGATGAGGTTGTAACGAAAGGTTTTTTTGAAAGTTTACCAAATTTTGTAAAAATAAAAACTTTCACAAAAAACTCTGCTAGAAGGTGTTCTCCTTGTAGTGGCTAGAGTTCCTTTGTCGATGATAATTATTGAGGTCATAGTTTCTACCGAAAAGGAACTGTAACTGAGAGGAACTATGACGAAGAAACTATGTCCAACATAGGAAATATGACTTCCATTTGTGAGCCATAATTGCAAGGAATTTATTGACCATGAACTTTGATCTCGGGAGTATTATGACCAACAAACTATGATCCTTATATTTTTTCATTGATCAGAGTCATCATGGACCTCATCATAGTTTCGATTGGTCAGTGTTACTATGGGTTGGAGTTCATATTGGCTAGAGTTCCTGAGGTCATAGTTCCTTCATCATGGTTCTTTTGGTCACATTTCTTGTTGGTCAGAGTTTTTGCGGGTCATAGTTTCTAATCAACAAGAAATATGTCTGACAAAGGAACTATGAGCTTAGAAACTCTAATCATAAGAAATATGACCTCAAGAAATCTGACCGATAAGAACTCTGACCAACAAGTTCATATTGGTCAGAGTTCCTTTTTTAGTCAGGAACTCTATCCCATAAAAACTTTGACTAATTAGAACTATGATGAAGGAACTATGATCGAAAAAGGAACTATGCCTTTTATTTTTCAATCATAGCTCTAAGGAATTTATTGACTAGGAACTTTGATTACATGACTATTATTACTGATGAACTATGATACTCTTATTCCTTCATCGATCAAATTTCTTATCAGTTAGAGTCACCATGGTCACAATTCCAGTCAATTAGAGTTATTGTGGGTTAGAGTTCTTGTTGGCTAGAGTTCTTGAGGTCATAGTTCCTTGTTATAGGCTAGGATTGAACCAAACACACATATGAAACATACAACCATATAAATTTAAAGTCCCAATGACAAGCTCAATAAATAGTTGACTTAGAATATGCAATCAGAGTGCATAAGTCACATGTACGATAATGGACTTTGTATGCACATCCACTACTAGGTAGTCTCAATCATCAAAATAGTGACTAACAAAGGAACTCTAACCCACAAGAATTACGATCGACAAGAACTTGTCAATGAAAGTTCCTATTAGTCATATTTCACGAGGTCATATTTCTCTTAATTGTCATAGTTCCTGTGGGTCAAAGTTCCTACGAGTCATAGTTATCCTGGTTAGAGTTCCTATTAGTTAGAGTTCCTATGGGTCATAGTTCCCATTGACTAGATATCCCGAGTGTCACAGTTCCTTTGACGATCGTATATATTCATGTCAGGCAAAGTTCATGTTGGATAGAGTTGGTGAGGTCATAGTTCTTATCGACTATAGTTCCCAAGGTCATAGTTCCTCTATCAATTATATTTCCTGATAGTCAGAAACTATGGCCCACAAGAACTCTTACCCACAATAACTATGACCACAAGAACTAGGAATAAGTAACTATAACATCAAGAACTCTATCCAACAAGAAATCTAACTGAAAGTAACTCTAATAGATGGGAAATGTGACCATGATGATTTTAAGTGGAAAGAAATTTGATTGATGAAGGAATAAGAGGATCATAGCTTGTCAATCAAAATAGTCCTTGATCAAATTTCTTGGTGAAGAAATTTCCCAGAAATATGAGTAACAAAAGGAGGTCATAATTCCTTTCTCATACTTCATGTGGGTTAGAATTCCTAACTGACAAAGGAAATGTTCCCTAGAAATATGACCAACAAACAAAGGTCATAGTTCCTTTATCGATCAAAGTTCCTTCATCATAGTTCATGTTCATCAAATTTCTTGTATGACAAAGGAACTATGACATCAAGAACTATGATTGAAAAATGAAATATGACCAATAAAAAATCCTCGATCAAAGTTCCAATTGATTAGAGGTCCCTAGGTAATTATATTTCTTTTTTCATTCATGGTTCTTGTTGATTAAAGTTTCTGAAGTCATAATTCCTTTATAAGTCATAGTTCATGTTGGTTAGAGTTCTTGAGGTCATAGTTCTTGTCATCTAGAGTTCATAAGGTGATAGTTCATGCTGATAAAAAAATATGAACCACAACAACCATGAACGAGAAGAGATATGTCCATGGGAATTATGATGAAGGAACTATGACATTAGGAACTCCAGCCAACATGGATTCTAACTCAAGAAATCAAGTATATCAAAAGCCAACACCTTATTATAGCTCTTAATAGGGTTTCCATGAGGTCTTATTTGAGTTTATTTTGATACCTCTTGCAAGTATTCACTTGATCACAACTTATTGTAGATGTGTCATATTAGGTTTACTTTGGTGGATCTAAAACTTGGTTAGAGTTGACAATTTGCACCTGTTTTTCTCTTAGGGAATTATATAGTTGTGAATCCTCCATAGTAACAATGCCTATAGTTGTTTCTAGGGTCACTTCATTTGGTGTAACATGATAAATTAATTAAAATCCAAACAACTTGTAATTACTAATAAAATCCACTCTCTTAGATTTTGGCAGTCGACTAGAGTTCCTGAGATCATAGTTCTTTTGTTGGTCATAGTTCCCATCGATCCGAAACTATAACCCACGTGAAATCTAACCAACAAGAACTATAACAATATAAAACTCTTATATAATATATTTTTACAATATAAAACTCTTTTATATCGTATCTTACTTTATTCTTTACATATTTTTTTTTTCAAAATTTACAACAATTCAAATAAATATATTTATTATGAAACTTAACATAAATTTATCCAAATCAATAACTTTAATGTAAAGTGTGTATTTTTTCCAAAATGAATAGATTTGGTGATTATCTATAATAAATCCATAAACTCATTTATGAGTGAGAAGCATAGACTACGATTGACTTTGAATGAGTGTATATTTAGTTCTAATATATTAATACGATCGATACAAGATAATCCATAACTATTAGATAAATAAAGGATTCCTAACTAATAACTACCAAAGCAATGAGGCTCCTAACTTGTTCTTTCATGAAAACTTGATCGAGTTATATGACATGAGATTATACCATGTTGTGTGAAGCAAAGTTAACAAAGACAACTTCAACAAAGATATTTTACTTTTGGTCAAGCACTTCAATGTTGTCTGCTTCTTTCCATAAAATGCAGGGTACATAATTGTAATGGGGTTGTTACTTGCGAACTACATACCTCATCGGATAAATAAAATGTGAAGTACAAAAACTATCTATGATCTCTTTGGTGTATGTTTTCATAAAGAAACCTTCAAAAATATTAAACTCATTTGTAGTTGTTGTTCCTTGTCTTCTTGGAAGTGTCTTCTCATTCTTCAGGTTATGCTTCAGACATAAATGTGGATAAAATGTCCAACACTTCTCAATCTAGTGTCCACTTTTACCACAATAAGAGAAGAGTGTTTTGTTCCACGATCCCTTATTATCATTCCTCCTTTTCCTCTGACTTGAGAAAAGATTTGTCTTCTTCTTGGAGCAATTTACTTACACATGCACAAACTATATTCTCGGATACTTCTCCACATCATGGTTGCTAGTTCCACAGGAAGCACATAGATAACTAGACCATTCACCAGTGGGAAAAGTCTTCATTCCTTCTCTTGTAGCATGCAAATCTTTCCCTGAAGATGCCTTGCACATGTTACTCTTCTATGGACTAGAAGGTACGACCAATTGCTTATGTAGGTTTTCTTCATCTGAGGTTCTCTTTTCTTTATCTATTCTCCAGCACTCTCTATATTGATAGGAAAAATAATAATATGAAGAGTCTTATCTCTCAATCATGTTCTTGGAAGGAGATAGTGGAAGAGAGACTATCTCATTATCTTCTTGTCCAAATTTACTGATTGATGGTGCCATTTGCAAATTTCTCTCTAGTTCATGAAAAATACTCATGTGGAATTTTTCATGACATAACATTCGATCTTACAACCTATACTTCTCTTCCTCAAGAGCTTTCATCTACATTCTTAACTCAAAATTCTCTCTTTGGATTTTTTGATTAATGTTCTTCCTAAGTCTCAACTTCATAAGAACTTTACTCATGTTGTTTTCTAGAAAAGAGCCTTCAATATCTTCACGAGTTAAACTCTTGGATTCATCACAACAACAACTTGCAACACACGCCAAAACTAGATTTGATACCAACCTGATCCAAACATACTTAGACACCACTTGTTTCTTCACATATATACATGCAGTATCTAACTTGATCCAAAATAATTTTACTGATTGTATTGGGGTGGTTTGCAGAATTTTGATGATGTGATTTGAAGCCAAAAAAATCATAAACTGAAGATTA